>QGOI01005209.1:8221-36632 GCA_003313885.1 Boletus sp. MG55
GGGGGGGGGGGGGGGGGGGGGGGGGGGGGGGGCTGAACGGCGTGAAGACAGAGCTAGAGAGTCTCGAGCGCGACGAGGTTAGTGCTCGTAAGCTCATCATACGTCCACAAGAAACAGAGTTTTGAGAGTGGATGTGTATCCTGATCGTCTCGACTATCGCTGTTCGGAACTCAGACTGTCGCCTTGTACTCACTCAATCCTCAATGCTGATTCAGAGCAACGTCCCCTTTTCCGGTGTCGCTGAGCAGCGTAAGACTGTAAGTATTGAGGCTTGGTAGACATGCTAATGACGCAGTCTGGACCAATAACAACGTGAACTGAAGCCTATGCTTGCACATTCTGAAATTGGCGGCAGCTTGAGCGCCATATACTGGCATCATCTCTCAGGGCAGAACGATTGTCTCTTGCTCGTGGAGAGTCTGGTTTGTATATGACGCCCATGCAACACATTCTCTCGTGACGGCGCTCAGACGATGCAATCCAACTTATCAAAAATGGAGACGATCCTTACAGAACATTCCTTACGCTCGAACCAAAGCAATTATGTAAGTAATCTCGCTGACCAGGGCAACTACTCCTCGTCTTTGGCAAGAACCGCCTCCCCGTCCATCGGCATTTCAATCCCGATCTCAATCTTTGGTCCAGGCCCCTCTTCGACGTCCGCCTTGGACCGCTTTCGAACGGCGGCCTTTGACGTTTTGGTCCTGGTGCTATGTGCGCTCGGACATAGGCCGCCAGTGCTCAACGTACACTCGCCGCATTTCGGACCGACGGGCAAGCACATGGTCTAGGGTGGACCGTACGTCAGTCCCGCATCATCTCTGAAATGATCGACCCCGAAGGGAAAACAAAAAAAGGATCAAATCATCTTCATGTCCTCACCTGACCAAAACCAACGAGCATGTGGTTGATATCGCCGTGCAGCTCTTTCGGAAGCCACGACTCGAGGTTGATTCTGCGTGCGTGCGTCCAGTTTAGGGCAAACGTCTACGATGGGCAAAGAAACGCCCACCTCGTCGCTTCGGGGTTCTTCGTCGGTCGGTCGTGCCACCCTAACCGGTTCGTGATTCGATGGACGTGAACGTCGACCCCGATCCCCACGTTCCTAAGTACGTGCGGCGCACGCGTCCGAGGGACATGCGATCAGAACTCGGATCGTTGGGTCGCACGTTGAAAAAAGACGACGTACAGCTTCCATGCCACTTGAAGCGCCAGAAACGCCATCTTGGGACCCACCCCGGGGAGCGAACAGAGCTCGTCCACCGTCTTGGGGACGTCGGCATCGAAATCGTCGTGTAACCGCTGAGCGGTCTGTTTGATGTACCTTGTTTCGCGGTCGTCGTGAGCAGAGGCTCGGATTCGCCCAGAAGGGAGATGCAACGCACTGGGTCTTTCGCCTCCAAAACCCCACTTTGGCGATCGCGTCCGAGATGGTCGCGTCGTCTGCTTCCAGGACCGCTTGGACTGAAAGTGAACCGCCGAGGGCGGTCCGTAGCTTCCCGACCGCTGCGTCGGTTACTTCGTCCTTGGTCTGCGAGGAGAGCATCAACGACACGAGCGTCGCGAAACGCTGATTCTGGTATATGAAAAAAAAAAAGTCAGTATTCGTCGCGTCACTGTGAGTCGGTCGCGGCATGGAAGGCCCTGGCAGAGGACAGAAGGAAGACAACGGGAGAAAAGAAAGCGACGACGAGCGTGGTGGGGACAGGACATGCATGGCTGACAAGCCCACCTTGGGATCCCGTTCTCTCAACTGAGCTTGATCACATCCCATCGTATCCACCGGCGCCACGATGCGCGAACGCATGTCCTTGATCGCGGCATAGGCGTCCGCCCATCTCGCCGGAGCCGGGTGCGGAACGTCCAAACGCTGTAGAATCGCTTTGGGCTTGCTCGTAGGCTTCTTGGGCGACTTTCGAGACGCGCCAATGGCTTCAAAGTCTGGTTCAGGGACGTCTGTCTTGACTCTTTTTTGCCGCGGGGTGGGTCTCGTCTTTGCGACGGTACGGGCTTGCTTGGTGTTACTCGGCACGTCGGGCCCGGGTATCTCTGTATCCGTGGACTCTTGTTTGACGCGACTCGATCGTCGTGCGGTCACGGTGGATGGCCCAGCCTGAGCCTGAACCGTGTCGACGTTGTCTTGACTCGGAACTTCGTAGAGCGTCACTGCATTGTGATACGGGCTTGCTTTCGCTGACAACCGCGTCAACCGCGTCGAGGTCGTTCGCCTCGCCGCACACATGAGTCAAACAGGCTGTGAAGTTCCTTCGTCGTCGTTACAGTCGTAAGTACTCGCAGAGGATGATCCGAGTCGTCTACTATGTACAACGCCACGCTACGCGTTCTAGCCGCTGGTACCCAAAAAAGGAAACTGGAAAAATATGATCAACGAGAAGGAATGAACGGAAACCAGGGATGGACGTCCGGATCCCAAGTCAATACGGACACGTCCCATTCGTTTGCCTCTGACATGGACGCGGGAAGCTTTTCCAGACTCTGACATACGTCACGTAAGCACTGTATGGACTAGCACTCGTGTGAGCGATGGAGAATGCTAGGCTATTAAGGATGGTGGAACGAGACGTACCTGCTTGCGTTCCTCGACCCAAGGTCCTGTCCAGCCTCCTGTAAAGGTGACCAGTTCCTTCAGGAGCATGCTAGCGAGTCGAATCTGTCCCACGGGAGAGTAATCACGGTCCTTGTCAAACAGAGAAGCATAAGTACAACCACGTCAACGCGAACCACAGCCGTACCTGCTGGATCGCCGAACAAGCAGCAGTAAACTTGAGAAAATTGGGATGACCGACCGGCAGCTGCTCAATGTCGTCGTATTCGTCTATAAACGCCCATTTATACCGACGAAGACAGTTGAGTCGCATGCGCTGCCACGACGTCCCCAGCTGTTTCAAAGAGACCTAGCATGCGAGTGGCGTCAAGCCGACGGAACGACGGATGAATCTGAGGGCACAAACCGAGAAGACAGCCCAGGACATCGCTTGTAAAGCCGTCATAAAAATGGACTGGAACCGATGTTCGTCGAACGCAGGTGATCCTGATCGACGAGATAAAGCATCAACACTCGAGCTTAGGAGGAACAGAGTCGCTTACCTTGTAATCCCTTAGTGAGTTCATCCATACAGGACAGCTGCAACTCCAAGACCTGAGTAGCGTACCAATAGGCAAACACACGTTCTTCGGCAGAGTAGAGTGACAGCTGTGCCCCAGAATAGATGACTTCACGGATGACCGACAGCCTTTGCACCAAGACGGTGGTGCATAGTCTAGGTAAGGGGTCTGGTTCTTGCTGGGAAGGCTGTCAGATACACCAACTTGAGTACCAATGATGACGCGTACACAGGGCTCCAGGTCATTTCGAATATCGACGAACAGCGCATATAGTGCATGCCAGTCGAACAGCGACTTCATGCAATATCTACGCCGCCGTGCAGGGTTGTACCACAACGCCTTGATGTAACCGAGCTCAAGCTAGTCGGTAACAACGGGTTTAAACGTAAAAACGGGGAATGTCGAGCTCCGCACGTACCTCTACGATCGAGCGCTCGAGATGTCCCAACGGGGACGTTTGCGGACCTTTCCAACGGCGGTCAACCATATCAATAAATGAATCATAAGATGACCCGCAGTTCTCCATGAAAAAGCAGTCTACGATATGTTTTTGGGTGAATTTTCCCAGCACCAGTCCGTCCTCAAAGAGGGTCGACTGGAAATGTGTTGCTCAGGGTGGAAAAACGGAACATGTTCAGAAGGCCTCAGTACCTGGCATGCAGACCGGATATATGGCAGATGTCGATCTGGCTTCGATAACCATACTTGAATGTGACCTTTGATCTAAGAACAAGGTGAGCTCAATGGTAATCGGCCGACTTATTTGTCACGACCTTCCAGCTGGTAAGATTTGATACGTCTGCCAAGGTGCTGAGCTGATCTAGGGAGTCTAGGAGCCCTAGCAGTTTGTTCCACACGGTGTCCTGGTCAGGCAATCGGATGACATGGAGCGGTATAAACGAGACAAGAACCCGGGCAAATTGCGGATCGAAGGCGCGACGGGCCGGAGAATCGGGACTAGGGTCCGGAGGCTGCGTTCTTCTGATTTTTTGTACCACCTGACGCGCAGTATTGACTAGCGGACGAAAAAGATGGCATTCTTTCGACAATTGGGCAGACAAGAGCTCAATGAGCGTCTGATACGACGTTAGTGAAGCGAACAAACGGTAAATATCGAGGATTCAACCTTGCGTAGCACGAGCCGATCACGGAGTGCATCCTTCCAAGTCGACGACGCTACGCAAGTCAGTCGAGTTCAACATCGCTCTGCTGGAAATTACCTTCGAATGAGCGATCTAGCCAGGTACATGCATGTTCTAATTTGGCTTGAATATAGCTTACGGGCAGGGCCTCCGCCAAGGGTACGTCGCACTTTTCGCTTTGCCAGTCTTCAGTCTGTTAAAGCGACGCAAGCCAAAAAATGAGGGTGCAACATATGAAAGCACGTCATGAGACGGACATCATACACATTCCCCTTATTGAGTTCCCTCCACGAGAGATCGCACGATTTGAGCAAGCCATACGCATAAGCTCTGAGAACGATGGTGACAAGCTCGAGAGGTCGCTTGTGGTCAACCACCCCGACTTGATTTGCTGGTATCAATTCCGGGTCAGTTTCTCTCAGCGCATGGACATATAAAAACGAGTATATGGTTTGAGAAAGCGTGTAGCCAATATGCCATTCCATCTGGGGCGCAACGGGCCATGAATACCAGGCATAGGACATATACATTTATCTGATCATTCACCTCACAGGCTAAAGAGCGATCTATTATCCAGCACACCTCTTCCGGAAGCAAGGGCTCGAGGGGATCGAAGATAGGTCGCGTTTGGTCCATCAGTGCTAGGCCGCTGTCGAACCGAGCTTCTCCGATCTTTGTTTGGTCCTGAGCCAACGTGTGTGGCCAACAAGTATGCTATTACCTACTTCGAATGCCGCCATTGCGTCTTGTAAGGTAAAGTCTTTTGCTAGGACGAGTCCTCCAGGGGGCATATCTCGAAGCTCCAATGTGAATGAGACAACTTAGAGGGAGTCGCACGGGGGTTTACCTGCAGCTGCGGACGTGAACATCTGGGTGACATCGTCGAAGCTGTCACCGCCCGGCAAGTCCATATCGACTTGGCAATCCATGGTCGCCGTCCAAGTCGACGACAATCAAGTTGAAGAAAGAAAAATGGAATAAGAGCGTGGGTGTCAGACGTCAAAGTTTCATGAACAAACGGAGTTTCAAACCCTAATGTTTCCTTTTCGGCGCATCGGCGAGTCTGCCCGCCGAACGCTGCAGAGACAGCCCGCACAATGGTGCCAACGACGGCGATTAGCAACTCAGGCATCTTCGAAGCGGGTTATCTTTTCCGGCATCCAACCAACAGGTATCCCACATGTAAGCGGGCAAGGCTTTGTTGCGTTTCAGGCTAACACATGAATAGTTAGGAAACTATCTGGGAGCTTTGTCCAATTGGGTCAAGTTACAGAAATCCGGAGGACGGGATGATGTCCTTCTCTTTTCCATTGTAGGATGGCATGCATTGACTCTGCCCCAAGACCCTGCCCTTCTGCGGACTGCCAGAGACGACATGCTCGCAGTGCTTCTTGCGATCGGAATCGACCCGATGCGTTCGATATTATTTCACCAAGATCATGTAAGGACGTAAGTCCCTTTCAGATATCGAGTGACTCATGTTTCCGCAGAATCGACATCACACAGAATTGTGTTGGATCTTGAATTGCCTCACTCCCATAGGAAAACTACGCCGAATGACGACATGGAAGGTTGGTGGCGAAGCAGAGTAATTCTTCTGCCTATCTCACTTTTTGAAGTCACGACTGGCAGCATCAAGGAATGTAAACTCGGAAGATGATGTAGACGAGTTGCTACTTAATGCTGGCTTGTTCACTTATCCAGTCCTTCAAGCTGCAGACGTGCTGCTTTATAAGTGAGCCGCCAACTCTGAATGCCAACAAATACTGAACAACGGCATCAGGGCAACGCATGTTCCCGTCGGAGAGGATCAGCGCCAACATATAGAGCTTACCCGAGATCTAGCGGATATATTTAATCGCACGTTCGACAGGCACGATCAATCACCACTCTTTCCGTTACCGGAATACGTAGAAAGTCGGTCTCCGTCTTGAAAAGTATGACAGAGTACTCACTTTCTCACAGCCCCATCAAAACGGGTCCTCTCCCTCAAGGATCCATCGTCCAAGATGTCCAAATCCTCGCCAGATACAGCTTCGCGCATTCTTTTAACGGACACCTCGTCTCAGATTAAGGCGAAAATTCGCGGCGCGGTAACGGATTCTATTCCGGGCATTACCTACGATCCCGTATCTCGCCCAGGCACCTCGAACCTACTAAGTATTCTTGCTGCATGCACCGCCAGTGATGTTCTCGAAGTCGCGAAGCGATACGAAAACAAGGGCCACGGACATTTGAAGAGCGATGTAGCCGATGCCGTGGAGGAAGTACTGAGGGGCCCTCGAGCAGAGTTTGAGAGAATTCACCATGAAAAGACCTTCATTGAAGAAGTTGCGCGGAAAGGCGCTTTGCGGGCTATGGAACACTCGGAAGCTACGATAGACCAAGTCCGTAGACGAGTTGGATTGTCATAGTAGACCTGTTGTCGATTGTTTATCTTAATCACCAAGTATATCTTTCCCTTTCTTTTCGACCTCTCAGATGCAGCAGGAGCTTGCTGAATCTAGTCATGGCAGTCACCATGCAAATACTATACCTCGGGCACTGTCCAAGGGACAGGAGCGGAAGGCAGTCGAATTTCTAGAGTACTCGTTCCAAGACATCGAGAGCTCGTTCAAGAAACGGTGCGCCATCTCTGGCATGCCTCTGAGCGGTCATATCATGTACCCACGTTATCTAGCTCAGAGCCATCCCTCAGCAAACTACCAACATTGTCAGCCTACCTCGACGCCATGCAACACCTCTTGGCGTTCATCTTGCAAATACCACCCATAGACCCCTCTACGTCATTACGAGTCGCATTCTTACTCCGCCTTACCAACGACGTGATGAACTCGGTGCCAGGCTACCCGCCTGAGATGGACGACTTGCAACAACTCCTCGACTTTCTCGACGACCTGGACGAAGCCTGGGTAGCCGTACTCAATTGTCAGGTTTGGGATCCGTCGTCGGGAGCGGGCGTGGATCTCGTCATCCCCGTGGACATGATAGAGCCAGACCGACCCATTCGCTCGACGCCCGTGAGTCAAACGGAGCGAACGCGGGTTCATAGTTTGCTCGTCACGGGCACGGCAGGGTTCGAAGAGTGGCTGTCCAGGCTAGAAACGCCCGGCGAGGATCATCAACTAGCGCTGGAGAGAGCTGGTTTCATGGAGGGGTTCGACGATTTGTTTTCAAAGACGCTCGCTGAGATGGGGAGTCTGTCAGAACCGTTGATCGACCCGGCTGGCATGAAGGGCACGTGTTGACTCGGGGAGTACAATAAACGCAAGAATGTATGCATGATGGCGTGTAATGTAATCCAAACGCTCAAAACGGCTATCGTTTTCTTTGTGTCCGACGACTCTGGCCTAGAAATGACGATTTGAGTGACGTTCCGAACGACATGCAGGTTGGACAAACTTTTGTCTTTCGCCTTTGTGGGTGCACCCTTGCCTCTGGCTCTCTTCAAATCCACGTCCCACAGTCTCTGTGCCTCTGCAAAGTTGACCAAATCCAACTCTGGCCACTCCTTTGCGAACTTGGATATGCAGAGGTCGATGTCTTTTGGGTAGTAATTGACCATGGAAGGGCCCCGAAGCCTCTCGCGGAAGTATTTAGCACCGGTTCGTGCCGAGGTAGGGTTGTAGGCCGTTTGGAAAATGGCACATCGTGCCTTTGCCAATGCAGCCAATCGACTGGGTGTTACAACCGCTGCCATGGTGGAATTAGCCGAACAAATTGAAGTTTGAGCGGATAGTTTGAGGCCTTCCGATCCTAACACAACCAAACAACCACCTTGGTCATACTCGGTGCTACTCAAGCCGCGTCTCAGTCAATTGATCGAACGCACAATACATCGAAAATGATAAGATATACAAACACTAAAAGGGGTGGAGATCATACATATTACACCATACTCGAATGCTCAGAGACCAACGTGAATGAAAGGAAGCCACTCGAGGAGTGACGCACCGCTATCCGATCGGAGGCGACCAACAGCATCATGCAGCGCTCGCGCAGCCTCCCGATAATCCGGCATTGTACCGTTCCGAAAGAGTTGCTCGTATACGTCCTTTGCCACGCGAGGCGCAACCTTATCGCTGATCGACCACATCGTACCAATGACTCCCCCGTATCCCGCAAACAACATTCCTGCAGCGATATGAATGGCCTCATCGGAGATGTCCTTGTCACCCATCGCCGTCTGACATGCGGAGAGAAAGGCGAGCCCACCACGGGGTCTTGACAATGCGATGATGTCAGACAGTTTCAAGCGACGCCGATTAGCGAGACAGAGCCCAGTATCAGTCGGGCTCTCGTCATCTTGGATTCCGTGGCATGCAAAATGGATCCAATCTGCTTCCTTCATCAGAGAAAGCACTTCCTCAACCGTTCCATCAGAAGACTCGATGAGGGTGGCCCGTACTGAAGGGTGATTCCTGATTACCGCCCTAATGTGTTCCAACTCGGTGTCCACACCTGGGAGTCGGAATAAGCCATCCGAAGGTGGCTGACGGACAGTGAGAAGGCGAAGATCGCCACTAAATGTGTCATCGAGTTTGGCTGACGGTGCAAGAATGCTGAGAGTAGGGACATATGACGAGATGACAAAATCAAAGACCTTGTGTCCAGGTTGCGAATGTTGAGTGTCATAGAAACCAGCTGCATGGATGGGAAGAAATGTGAAGGGCCCCGTTGGACACCAAAAAATGCGTGATAGATTTCCTGGAGTCTGTTCAGAGACGAATGCATGTCAAATTATTGTAAGGTCGAGTAGCAACACCACTTACGGAAAGCATGAGGGCATCCAGGACCGGTTTGACGACACATTTCCACAAGGGGGACAAGATGAATTCCCACTGGCTATCAATGGCATGCTCCTCCTGCGTATGTTCCCCCTCCCTTTCATCACGAGGTAAGGCACGAGCACGACCAAGCATATCCATCATTCTGATCTGGAGACCTTTGGTTCGTTCGGGAGTGAAATTGGGAAGCGGCACATGAATTACATGCTCCGCATTGGCGAGAACAATCAACGCATCACAGCGACTCTCTGCAGCATTAAGGATGACCACTGGTCCAGAGTGTGCGGAAGCTCGAAGTTGGGAGAATTCCTTGTGAAGGAGGAATCGCTCGAAACCAGGCAACCTCCGGATCTCCTGCAGCAGTTTATCTCGCTCAATCGCGAGCGTACGGTGTCTGTCAGCCTCATGTTCCATAGACTCCGCCACAGGATGCCCCACAGGAAGCCCCACAGCTTCAGTCTGCTCTAATAGTGAGGACAATGATCTTTCGCGAGTGACGCTGGTATGCTCCAGTGCCACTGACAGCTGTCGAAGTCTACGAGCATGATCTGGATGGTTAGACGACAGCTCTTCATGGGAGCTGCGAAGCTGCAATAGATCACCCCAAACAATGGAGCGTCCTTGCTCGAGCCACTCCACAGCTTTTTCCGGCTGACCCAAGTCTAGAGCTGTTGCTGCTGCCTCCCGCACCACGTTGGCGCTGCGCGTGAGTAGAATGAAACGGTGTGAAAGGGACAGCCCTATCCAAGCGAGTTGAGGAAGGAGACCAATGGCAACCGAATATGCATGAAGGAGTGAGTGATGCTGTAGAATGCGAGCACATGAAATCCACTGCTTTGAGGCACGAAATCGGACCACAGTAGGGGCCATGAAGGCACAAGCCGCATGCGAGAAAAGTGTAATTGCCTGCTCGAGGTCACTCTGCATGCCGAGGCGCTCGAAACGAAGTGTGAGGGAGTCGCCAAGGCAGCTTAAGTAGGTGGATTTGTCAGAATGACCATCAGGGGTGAGGTCAACAGCGTTCGTGAGACGGGAAATCGCTTGATCGAAGTCACTCAGTTCGCTGAGCTGCTCGAAACGTGTGAGGAAGCAATTGCCGAGGTTGGCCAGACGGCGGGGTTTGTCAGGGTGACCGTCAGGGGTGAGGTCAGCAGCATTCCTGAGCCTCGAAATTGCCTGCTCAAGGTCAGGCAGCTCTCCGTGATACTCAAAACGAGCGAAGAAGGAGTTGCCTAGGTTGTACAAGAAGGTGGGTTTGTCGGGATGATCGTCAGGGATAAGGGCAAGGGCATCCCTGTGACTGGATATTGCTTGTTCCAGATCGCCCTTCTCGCGGAGGCGCCTGAAACGACCAAAGAGGGAGCTGCCAAGGTGGTCCAAACATCGGGGCTTATTAGGGTGACCATCAGGGGTGAGGCTAAGAACATCTCTGCGCCTCGAAATTGCTTGCTCGAGGTCACCCAGCTCGCCGAGGCGATCGAAACGAGTGATGAAGCAGTTACCAAGGTTGTCCAAGAAGGCAGGTTTCTTAGGATGATCATCAGGGATGAGGTCGACAGCATCCCTACACCTCGAAATTGCATGATCGAGGTCACTCAGCTCCCCAAGGCGCTCAAACCGAGCAAGGAGGGCATTTCCAAGGCTGTTCAGACCACTGGGCTTCTCAGGGTGACTATCGGGTGTGAGGTCGACACTATCGTTGTACATCGATATTGCTTGCTCGAGATCACTGAGCTCGCCGAAGCGCCTGAAACGGGATGTGAATGAGTTGGCAAGGTTGTGTAATCGGATGGGTTTGTCGGGATGACCATCAGTTGGGGTGAGGTCGACAACTTCCCTGTGCCTCGATATTGCTTGCTCGAGATCACTCGGCTTGCCGAGGCGCCGGAAAAATGCGAGGAACGAGTTGGCGAGGTTGTTTAAACGAGCAGGTTTATCAGGGTGACGGTCAGGAGTAAGGTCAACAGCATCTCTGTGCCTCGAAATAGCTTCCTCGAGGTTGCTCACCTCGCCGAGGCGCTCGAAACGAGATATGAGGGCATTGGCGAGGTTGTTTAGACGACCAGGCTTGTCAGGGTGACCATCAGGGGTGAGGTCAACAACATCTCTGTACTTCGAAATTGCTTGTTCAAGGTCACTCAACTCCCCAAGGCGCCTGAAACGAGCCATGAAGGAGCTGGCAAGATTGTTCAAGCAGGAGGGTTTGTCAGGTTGATCATCAGGAGTGAGGGCAACAGCATCTGTGAGCCTCGAAATTGCTTGCTCGAGGTCATTCATATCGCCAAGGCGCCGGAAAAGAGTGAGGAGGGAGATACTAAGGTTGTTTAGCTGGATGGGCTTGTCAGGGTGACCATCAGGTGTGAGGCTAAGAGCATCCCTGTGCATCGAGACAGCTTGCTCGAGATCACTGAGCTCTCCGAGGTGTTCGAAACGAACTCTGAGGCAGTTTGCGAGGCAGTTTATATGGTCAGGTTTGACGGGGTGGCCATCCGGAGTGAGGTCAACAACATCCCTGTACATCGAAATTGCTTGCTCGAGGTTACTCAGCTCGCCGAGGCGCTCAAAACGAGTGGAGAAGCACCTGGCGAGGTTGCTCAAGCAAGCGGGTTTGTCCAGGTGACCAGCAGGAATGCGGACAACAGCATCCCTGTAATTCGAAATTGCTTCCTCGAGGTCAACCGGCTCGCCAAGGCGCTCGAATTGAGTGAGAAAGCAGTTTCCGAGGTTGTTCAAATGGCGGAATTGGGCCAGGTTACTGTCAGGGGTGAGAACAACAGCATCCTTATGCATCGAAATTGCTTGCTTGAGGTCGCTGAGCGAGCCGAGCCGATTGAAACGAGTGAGGAAAGAGATGCCAAGGCTATTCAACCGGGCAGCTCTTTCGGGATGACCATCAGGAGTAAGGTCAAGAGCATCCTTGTGCATTGAAATAGCTTGCTCGAGATCACTGAGCTTGCCGAGGCGCTCGAACGAAGTATGGAATGAGGTGGCAAGGTTGTTAAGATGGTGAGATCTGTCGGGGTGACCATCAGGGGTGAGATCAACAGCATCACTGTGTCTCGAAATTGCTTGCTCAAGATCACTCAGCTCGCCGAGGCGGTCGAAACGAGCGAGGAACGAAGCAGCGAAGCGGTTTAGACGGCCAGGTTTATCGGAGTGACAATGGGGGGTGAGATCAACAGCATTCCTGTAGCTCGAAATTGCTTCCTCGAGATCCCTCAACTCGCCAAGGCGGTTGAAACGAGTCATGAGGGAGCCTGCGAGATTGTTCAAGCAGGAGGGCTTGTCTGGGTAACCATCAGGGATAAGGTCAAGAGCAAGCCTGCGCCTCAAGATTGCTTGCTCCAGATCGCTCAGCCCGTCAAGGTGCAGGGCAGGAATGAGGAAGGAATTGTCGAGGTCGCTGAGATGGCCAGGTTCGGTGCGGTGATCATCAGGGATGAGGTCAATAACATCCTTGTACCTCGAAATAGCTTGCTCGAGGTCATTTAGCCCACCCAGGTGCTCGAAACGAGATTTCAAGGCGCTAGCGAGGTTGTTTAGACGGCCTGGCTTGTCAGGGTGACCACTAGGGGTGAGGTCAATGGCATCCCTGTACCTCGATATAGCTTGCTCGAGGTCACCCAGCTTCTCGAGACACTCAAAACGGATGGTGAAGAGGTTTCCGAGGATGTTCAAGCGGCGAGGTCTATTGGGGTGACTATCATGGGTGAAGTAAACAGCATCGTTCAACCTTGATATTGCTTGCTCGAGGTCGCACAGCTTGCCGAGATGACGGAATCGCCGAAACAATGCCAAGCCGAGATGCGTCAATCCTATAGGGTACCGGTGGTCCGAAACTGAAGTAGACCGCACAAATGTCTCCAGAACTGAGATTGCCTGTTGGAGGTCGGCGAAATCACCGAACTGTCCTAACCGAGGAAACAACTGGATACCAAATTTCCAAGGATCCTCGTTTGTTAAGCCTGAAGCTGAACCATGGACCGCGGCTGATTGGACTCCCGCCGGACCAGTGTAGTACAGCTGAAGCAAGAAAACCGCAGCTCGGTTCACGTGACTCCCTACAGAGCTGAGGCCCACCGCCTCATTCAGCAATGCCTTAGCCACCACTATATCGACTTCGTCTCGCCACTTCTCGAATCGCTCCAAACGAACGACGGCCATTTGCATCAACGTGGATGGTCGGTCAGGGTGGCTGGCAGGGCGGGCAGCAAGTGCACTGTGATACAAGGTGAGCGGAATGTCGAAGGAAAGATCAGTGTCGCCGACACGACAGAGGATGAATTTTGCCATGGCCATGTTTGCCTGGGCAGCCGCACGACAAGGATGGTCCAGCGGGCAAATATGCAGCGCACGCTCAAACTGTTCAATAGAGGACTCGAGATCCCGTTGTTCCCCATGCTTTCGGTAACGCAAGAGAGCGCTATGGCCTTGGCTTGTCGCATCTTCTAGCTGGTATCCGGATTCTGTCATTGACTGTCGATATTCAATGACCAACGACGATGGCGTTGACCCAAATCGTGTGCTTACGCAATGAACGTCAAGGACCTTCGACGAGTCACCCCTCTCGCACTTCCGCCGTCTGACAGTAACCGAGAAGGAGGAACACGGGGATACAACTTCACCGTCGTCCGAGAAGAATGTGAATGCTGTAGTGATGTGAACGAACAGATCCATATGCCATACTCCATCCTACTTACCAACGCCTTTGGAACAGTGGTTTAGTAACTCTTCCACGGTAATCATCAAGTTTCGCAGCTGCTGTCCATTACCCAACATGGGCTGGAATTCGAAAGATGCATAGATTCCAAAACAAACAGTGGTAGATAGATCAGACGGACTGCTCCTGTTAGGACTAGTACGTGTGAAAATTAGGGAGTCTCACATTGGGATCAGGGTAGCCCATTCGACAACATCGTCATTCACGGAGACAGCCTTATTTTCAGTTTTCCACTTGCGTCCATTGTGTTGCACTGCAGTGTAAAAGCCGGCGGGTATTCGTCGAAGGCCAAGAGTGAGATCTATTGCGCGCATACCTACCTTGCCATTAACAATCCTTGAAAACCAAGCACAGAGATAAATCCCGTACTGGTAATAACCATTTCTTCGTTTTCGTCCGCGCGGGTTCCAGAGGCGGAGAGCACATCTTGCGACTGGCCCCCGGGCCAAGGTTGTCCACCGTCTCCTTGCTCTTGCTCTGTAGATTCAAGGTTGGGGCCAGAGACAGTGGGCGCTTGTGTGCTGTCCTTTTGAATGGGTCAGTTGGTAAACGAGAAACCCACAGTCAGGGGTCATGATACCTTTGGTCCCAGAAGTGGTGGTCGCTTTGTGACGCTTAAGCAGTTACCCATCGTTATTTAGAACAGGAAACCTAAGAGATATCGAAGTATGCCAACAACCAGGCTCCCTCCCAAGCCTTGTGAAGGCGATCTACTACTACAGGATTTCGACGATTAGGCTAATACAACCACAAACAACCGGCGCTGCAGGCTAGCCTTCATGAAGTTCGTCAGCTCCACTTCGACCACTACTGCAGGACACGTCAAGGAATGTCAAGCTAGGTCGTAGCAAAATTGCGCTCTTATGCTTTCTCGGTGTCGGATACTCCCCCGTTGCATTCAGTCCGAAACATGGTTGGAAAGCACCCAGCTCTACTTCCAGCGCGCTCTGTCTGGAAAAAGTTCACCATGGTCGCATTCGAGGGACCGGTCTCAGCGCAATCTCATCGGCTGGTCTTCTAGTGGGCCCAAGTTCGACTCCGGCAATGACTTGCCACGGTTCTCTACTCGTTCGTCGAGGAGCAAAGCCCCCAAGCTTACTCCCACCATCGTTCCTGATATCCGAAAACTCATCAAGTCAAATGCCAAAAACTGGGCGTACCTCCCTCACGTACTTTGCCGCTTAGAGGGCTTCGGAATCTCTCGTGCCCATTTACCTGACCTCCTCTCTTTCTTTCTTGCGGATATTCGCGAGGGCATGCTCTCCGACGACACTCAACTGGCGAAATTAAACCTTGACCGGTTTATACTTGCGCCTGCAGACACGTACTCTGGCCAACGACTCGATCAGATCATCTCCCAACTCTTTTTCACATGGGCCTCCGATCCCGAAAAACAGCATCGTCTCCGTACCTGCGTCCCACAATTCACCCTCGACACAATCGCTCGCCTTCATCACGTCGCCGACCTCTCTTATCCCGCCGACCTCTTCCCTAAAGCGCGTGCGATGAGGCGTAAATTCATCATGCACGTTGGCCCTACGAATAGTGGAAAGACCCATATGGCGTTACGCGCGCTGGCAGCCTCGAGTTCGGGTCTCTATGCTGGTCCCTTGCGTCTCCTCGCACACGAGATTTGGGAGCGACTAAATAGAGGACAGATTGTCCCTTTCGATATGGAGCCTGAACCTGGCTCGGAACCCGACACGACTATCAACATGGACGTCGCTAACGAAACGGGTTCTCGGCCCACCGTTCGGAAAGACGGTCATGCCAAGTATGCACGGCAATGTAACTTGCGCACGGGAGAAGAGTTTCGGATCGTCGCGGACAACGCCCCGCTCATGAGTTCGACAGTGGAGATGGCCAGCTTTGATAAATCCCTGGACGTGGCCGTGGTGGATGAGATACAGATGATTGCAGATCCCGAACGTGGTTCTGCATGGACCAATGCCGTCTTGGGTCTTCCTGCACGTGAGATCCACCTCTGTGGTGAGGAGACCGCGGTACCGATTATCCGAGATATCCTGAAGGACACCGGGGACGAGCTTGTTGTCAATCAATATGAGCGGCTCACGCCTTTGGATATCCAAGAGTCGTCTTTGGATGGTGACTTGTCCCAGATTCAAAAGGGTGATTGCATCGTCGTCTTCTCCAGAGATGGAATATTCGCGGTCAAGGCGAAGATCGAGGAGAGGACCGGCTTGCGCTGTGCAGTTGCTTATGGCAGACTCCCTCCCGAGATTCGATCCGAGCAAGCTGCGCTTTTTAATGACCCCCAGAGTGGTTACGACGTCATTGTTGCTAGCGACGCAGTTGGGATGGGGCTCAACCTGTATGCATGTCTGTCTTGGACTTTCACAACTCCGTCACTTATGTATCACATTTCACAGCAAGATCAAACGTGTCGTGTTCGAAACCCTTCACAAGTTTGATGGTCAAGAGAGGCGTCCGTTATCCATATCCCAAATAAAGCAAATCGCCGGGCGAGCCGGGAGATATGGACTGCACGGCCAACCTGGCGGCTTCGTAACTACACTACACAAGGAAGATATACCAACCCTTTGTCGGGCACTCGCGACTCCTGCACCCCCTCTCACTTGTGCCATCTTTGATCCTCCAGGTCACTGGATGGAGGACATTTCCCAGATTCTCCCACTCAAAGCCTCTACCCAGGCACTTCTCGAAGTACCGTCGTATGTCTCCGGCATTCGCCCTCCCTTCCGCGTCGCTGCACAGATCCGATTAGACCAACTCAGCCAGTTCATGGACACACACGCTAAAGATCTCCTCTTATCCGACAAACTCCTCTTCAAGAACTGTCCCATTCAGTGGTCTGACCCCGTCGCGCTCGATATCTTCGCGCAGATCTTGCGACTGTACACTGACACGATCCGTGTTGAGCTCGACGCGGTATTGTCTATCGCCCCGTTCATGACCGTCTTGAAGAATGTGGAAGGGATGATGCCAGACCGGGCAAAGGCACGTGCGTGCAAGGACGCATTGAAGCATTTGGAAGGACTGCACAAGGTACTTGTGCTATACCTCTGGTTGTCCTTTCGCAACGCGATGGCGTTTTACGAAGCGGACAAGGCATACGAACTCAAAGCCCGTGTGGAACGCGTGCTGGAGTGGTGTCTCCGGCAGGTGTCATCACATCAAAGGTTCGACGTCACTGGTAGCCAGGTCGCGGGTATAACGCGGTCGGTGGACAAGTTGGATTACCGGCACCGACGGAAGGTGAGAGTAGGAGGAAGGGATTGGATAGCGGGGGTAGCGGCTGCGAAAACGGTCGCGGAGAGTACGCGGCGGTGACTGAGTCATCACGCGTTATGCATGGTTTGATAAAGTTCGTGATAGAGTACTTACTTCTTGTTTATTTTGTAATGTTCTCAGATGCATCTCTCCTCTCTGACACTCATGCGTTACACGAAACCGCACGCCGTTACCCAATGGCTCGCCTCCTTCTAAATGCATTCACGCCGGTAGGATTTCCGACGAGTAGCTTACCCGTTTGTCAGGTAGGTCATGAAAAATCAAAACACGTGACCTCAGCGCGTCAGCTAAAGAGCCCAAAAAGAGCCGGTGTTCAACTTCCCCATCCACTTGACCACCCACGCTAAGCAGACACCGCCTAACTCGAAACGACACGCTGGTCGTGTTTCATTCGCCAACACCGCACTGCACCGCTCGTCCATCAGGACAGCCTCGAAGCCTCCGGCATCCCAACGATCGACCGTCATATCCGCGCTGGCTGGCACAGTGTACCGATCACTCACCATGACCAAGGCCATCCCCGCAGTCCTCGGACTCGGGCTCGCATGCCTGTTTGCTCTCTCAGCCGCGTTCCCATCCGTGCTTGATCAGACTATGACGGCCCAAACCGAATCCAACGCGCCCCGCACGCTCCTTGGGAAACCCTATCGGAGACGCTGGGACTTGCAAGGCTGCCCGCCATCGCGCTGGACGCTCGCTGTCGCGGACCGCAACGATTCTCGCACCAACGCCGGCCGTGTATCTGCATACCAAGCTCAAACCAGCGACGATGGTCGGACCCGCACGAAAATGAATACGACGCCGCCCGTCCAGCTTCCGCTCCCGCTCGTCCTCGACACGTTCCAAGAGCCCGGACCAGCGCGATTACGTCTGATCCGGTCCAAACAACCCTTGTGGTGCAGCCCTTGTTCGGATGATGCACCTCCGCTCAATAAGGCACGGTCCGACGGTCCCACTCCAAGGAATAGAAACGAGCAACATGTACAGCCCTCCGTCATATCCAGGACTGAACGAGAGAGAGGATTGCGCAAAATGTCGATCCCAGTTCGCCGTTCGAAGAGGATGTACGACAGGGGAGAATGGAAATCGAGGTTGTTGTTGGAATACTAGAAGGGTCAGGAAAACGCCGAGATGAAACCTGGACGGTATTTACCGTGAGATCTAGACCTTGAGCTAGTAGCAACCATGGGACGCCGCGCTTGTTTGATGCATGTGAGATTTCTAGAAAAGGGGGGCGAAGAACCGCCTTAATGTCGTTACGACCATGACGACTTGCCTTGAGCCTCCAGCGTGTTTGGGCTTCTAGCTTGTAACAACACCAACAGAAGCGAGAGTGAAAAAAGCCCGAGCGTGTGGCCTCTGATCTGAGTCGGTTGTCACCGTGACTTCACGTCGTGGACCCTATCTTGCAATGGAACCGAAGACAACAACTCTCCGTTGTGGCGAAGGACTCGGTGCACAGCAACTTGAAGATGAATGAAATCGACAAATACACAGCATTGCACCGCTGGATGATTTACCAAATTGGATCTCACCGTGAGATTGGGCGGGGAAGTTTCACGGGAAGCTCGAGAAATGGAATGGGAGGTGGATGAAACGAGTGGAGTGGATAATCTCGAGGCTGTATGCACCCGCTCAGAGGCACATACATGTGTTGGCGTGTCCCGATGAAAATTTGAAAGTTGGCCCATGCAGCCCGCTTGGCGCCGGACGTGAAACGGTGCCACGCGGGATATCAGGTAAAACGACCTGCCAGTGCGGAAATATCAGATATTGAGCACGTATGAATTACCTTCGGCGAGGCAGTTGTTGTGATCATTCAAATCAATGATTCGCCATCGGTGATTGGACATAGGTGCGCAACGAATCATAGACCGAACCGACACCAAGGCCATGGTAAGCGGTGGGGGAAGACATAAAATGGACATCAAAGTGGTCCTAGATCGGAGGAGATGACCGCAAAAGAGTAGGTGTGCTGCGCACAGAAGCAATTCTGGGGTGTCTGTGACACTCTGTCTGGTGATAATGACCATACTGCAAGACTCGAGGCCTTGAGGTGACGATCCGATAAACTAGAACGGTAAAAAGTCCGCATGCATGCTGTCCGTTTCTAGAGGGGACGAGGAAGCAAGACTTGCCTTAAAGGCTGGCGTAATTGTTCGCTCCCAAAGGCAACGTGTAGACATGGCAATATGTGTAATCGGCAGCCCAAAGATTACCAAGGAAGGAAGTGCGTCAAGTGCCGGTATTCCTTCTTAATTGAAATGGAGTCATAGCAAGTGCCTTGCGTCCAACTTTAAATGACATCAAGTTAACAGCATGGTACAGGACCGAAAAACGTACATGTGGAGGGGTCGCATGTGGCACCGGATGTTACTCTGAAAGATAAGAGCACCGGGATGCTTATAAAGTACTAGTAGCTTAGCCCAGAGCACAGGACAGAACTATACATCTCTGACCCATGTCGCCGTCGTCAAACTACATATTTCTGTTGTTTCTTCTCTTATTGATCCTTCTTCCTTGTTTCCTGGTGAAGACGGTTAGGAGAGTCGTTAATCTGATTGCACGTGTTCCCATCGTTTTCTTGTATTTGCACGCTTGGGCGTTAACCTGAATCCTTCAGGCGCTGAGACTACATCCCTTACCCATGAACGAGAATGATAGGTGCTTACATTCGCATCTAGAGAAAGACCATTCCTAACAGGACAATCTTGACTCGTCCAGGTGGAAAGCGCTCATTCGTGAAACGGGGGCCACCATCGAAAGATACCTCGTCCCCGATATCGATATCGATCTTGCCTCATTCATCCGCTGCGTCACCTTTCGTGCGTTTTTGGTGGTGTTCCTCAGCGTGGATCCCGACGCACTCGCGTTTGCGAACGTCCAGCGGGTTACGGCATCGCTGTCGGACTTCTACGACGATAGGCAAGCAACAAGCATGCTCCCTCCCGACCTCCAAAACATTTTGTATGCATGGCTTCCACGTAAACGATACCCATCTTCCTTGGATCGCATTCTCCCTGCATACGAAGCACTCTGGCGCATCATCGCCACAATCGTGGTGAACTGCGAAGAGGATGAAACGAAAGTCTCGCGTTGGGTGATGCTGGACTTTCGCGACAATCCCTGGGATAGACAGTACAGAGCATCTCTTGACGATGGCAAAAGCGTCTTGGCCATCACGGACGACGCTGTTGGTCGTCTTAGACCCATTGCGCGTCCACAGCAGGCTACTACCTCAAACTCGCCATTGAGCTGCATTCAGTACGCATCCGCGAGCAGCTCGACGACTGAGCACCCTCCGACGGTGCCGGAGGCGTTGAAATTTGCGGCGTTGTTGGCATCGGTGGTCATTGGTCGAGTTGGGCCGCACTATGCGATATCTGATGAGGGCATCATGGATTCTCAGGCATCTCCATGGGACAGGCGAAAGCTGTGTGGAGTAAATCATGCTCACCTTGCCAATGTTACTGCTGCAGAAGTGCTTCCACACGCCAGCACGTCTAGGCAGATGCATAACTATTAACAGGTCCTAGATATACGATATGGACGATTTAGACTATCTTGTATACATTTTTTTTGGTACGAGTATTCAGAGCACTGGGCCAGTCGTGTCACATACGAGGGGCATATATCAGTTGAGGTTTCTTGGGGTGACAAGGAATTCACAGTCCCAACTTGAATGTTTTGCGGACGGAGCCTCGGCGACAGGAGCGGAGATAAAATCACTTCACGGCAAATTACATCTCCGCTACAGCGAACTTGACATCTAACCCCTGTTCAGGAGTAAACTAAACAATCTGGAGAACCAACTCGCGGGTGAAGCAGGCTGTGGCCTGGTCAATCCATCCACGGTGACTTTTCACCTTCATCGTTGTATTACATTACATGTGACGCGATGCCTCGTTCTCCGTCAAATGACGAACAGGATCCAGACCCTGCTACACACATGGCTGAGGTGCTGCTCGTTGTTCAGATGGAGAAGTTACGCGTGGAAGAGGCGTTGACCGCGCGGGATAACGTAGTGGCTTGCCTTGAAGACGCGTACACTTCCGTTCGCCAAAAGGCAGCTACGATACTGCGGTTGGAGCGGGAGTTGGAAACGTTGAAACGAGCTTCGACCCCGGCGAATACGAACTCGAGTGGCCTCCAAATCATGCTTGGGACACCACGGTCAGATCCAGGCGAAGCGTTTGAGCAGTTCCAAGAGATTCAGGTAGGTTCTACCGTTTATTCCGGCATTCGAGTCTTGCTTAAGATAGTCAAACATAGGCGGAGCTGACACAGGGAAATCCAGATACCCCCCCAGGGGTATCAAGTGAATCTCCGTGCACGCCCGACGGGCATGTGGATAGCTTGCAAAGCAACTCGGCTTACTGTAGACAGGTCTACATCAATAGCTCCGCATTGGTCAGGGAGCCGTATCCTCCTACCGTGCCACCACCTTTCGATGACGAAGACGGTCAGGTAAGTGCATATATGCGTCGCGTAACGCTGAAACCACCTTCTACGGTGTAGGTTACATTTCCCATTTCCGAGGGACCAGCAGAACGGGCGATCGCTGCAAGACAGGCTATGCTAGTGACTCTTCCTCTTCCGTCAGGTGTTCCGGATGATGCTTTGCAACCAATCATGATTCATCCCCCTCATACCCTCCAAGAATTCCTTGGAAATGCTTCCGGCGTAGGTCTGCTCCGAGTTGCGCTCGCGATACTGACATCTTCCAGCCTCTCAAGGATCTGTGAGGACTTTCTTCCGACGTTATCTAATTGCTCATCTCCTCGACGTTTGAACTTGGATCTCGCCACCAATCAACCGATTATCGGCCAGCCTGAAAAATTACAGAGTCTTGTCTCAGCAGACGACATACTGGTGTCCCGACAGGGAGGAGAATGGGTACTTCCTTACCCCGGCCTTCAAGTGTAGCACGAATCCGCGTGTCACGACAGCCCATCGCTGGTCCACCGTCGATGTAATCGGTCAGATGAGCAAACCGACGGGTGAGATGCCGACTTATTTAGGGCACAGGCTGACCAATCTTTATAGAGTGCTTTTATAACAAGGATGGAAAGTGGTATTACGCTGGTACCTACAAGGCTTTCCGGATGGAAGATCTTACTGTTCAAGAATGGGGATCTCTTTCAACCGAGGTAAAATCGTTAAATTCTCCAAGATGTGGCCGTGTGGACATCGTATCCGCAGACGACCCAAGCGATCGTCAGGGAAACTCTGGCCGGCCGGAAGAACGTGTCGCCTCAAAATCACTACGAAACATCTCAGCTCTATGCCGTGGGGGCTTTGCGTGTAGCCTGCGTCGGTCTCCACTGTGTCGGTTTCAACGATACCCTGTATCGTGGAGTGCTCGAACAGTCAAGGTACATTTACTGGAGTCGAAGCTCAGCATGGACACCTGTGAAGACGACGATTGCGAAAAACGAGACAAGCGACGACTCGAAATCCGCCATGGCTTGAAGGATCCTTCTCGCTGTCGTCTGTCCTCTGTTGTTTTCTGTTCGATGTACATGTTTCTGGCAGATATTCCTGTATTGTTCAATGGCAGTATGTCCTCCCACCCGTCACTGGACACGGTTTCAATGGAAATACTATGGAAAGTGGTGTTTCTGAATCAAAGTTGATCATGAGATTTCAGATAAAGGTCACGGGACATGATCGTGGGAGGACACTCTAGCTTACTATATTGTATACAAGCGACTTGGGGGAACTGCAAGATGCAATCACGAGGCCGCGAGCCGATACGATGACGTACGCGTGAACAGAAGCAGTCGCCTTGATCCTCAGCTCAGTGGATCACTAAGCAGTCAGTAGTCACGCCGCCGATGGATCAAACAAAAATGTCTAATCCTCGGTAACCGAAGAAGTTCTGGCCCCAAAAATCGAGGGGCAAAGGACTCAGTCGCATTTATCGCTCAGACTGTTCCATCAAAGTGTGTCGAGCAATGCACATGCTCGTTCTAGGTGCCTGGTTAGTAACAATACGATGGATTGTACCGTCCAAAGGATCCCACTCCATGACACGATATTGCCAATATTCAGCCTAAATGCCAGTCCACCCACGGCATGAACTTGGTGTGAAAGGAAAGGCAGAAAAAAAAGGGAGGCGACAGAGAAACGATCGAGTGTTACGAATGCCGGATACCACAGGTCATTCCACGCTTGTACGCTCCAACTCGGACGGCACCTCAGACCACGATAGGCATGGCTTTGCTGTCACCACCTTCGCTAGACGAGTGATCATACGTTTCCTGGACGGACTTTAGTACCTTGAGTTGGATGTTGGTCGACTGTATCGTCGTAGTGCCTTGCAACGAACTTGCGGGTGCCCAGCGTACTGAACCGGCCTGCAGACATAGGAGATCAGCGATCGTGGTGTGCAAGTGTAGCTAACCACTTACGACGCTATTCATGTCATACGTGCCCATCATCTCTGCCCTGATAAGCTCGCGTGTGAGAAGGGTATCCATGAGGGTCTTCCAACGAGAAAAAAAGTCAGTGGGCGGTACGCTTTACGCTGACGACGCTCACATTCGTGTAGATACGACCAATAGGAATGGCGAACATGCCATACAGATTCGTGCTCGGGAGAACGACGAAAGTAATCAAATCACCCATGGAGAAGATCCCAGCAAAGAGACCCGTCTGAATGGCACCCCGAATAAGCCGGTTCAGAACCGTATCCGTCTTACGGAAACCAGTTCGTGAACGAGAGAAGACTATGATCAATGTGACTAGTTATTGTAAGTGAGTAAACTCGTGTTGTGTAGATACGAATAAATGAGCATACCGGTGATGAAGGTGTCCACAACGACCTGCATGGACAACCAGGCAATTACGAGGGGCGTGATACGAGGTAGCTCAGACAAACTAAATGGTCCTCATCAATCTGATACCGCATAGCGGGAGTGAAACGTACACTTTGATAATCCATGCCTCAATGCCACAAAGCATACCCAGGATAAAAGAAGGAATCGCCAGCAAGATGACCACGCCATATAGCAACTTACTATCGGTCAACTGCCAAATCCTAGGGCAGACTTAGTTTGGGATCGAGTTGGTGACATCCATATACTTACCTGAACCCTAGAAATACCTGCGTCACCAAGGCGGCAAGGGCAGTACCGATGGGGGTAAATGTATATGGCCATTCAGCCACTTCAAGGAGTGTTAGGAGAAAAGAATGAAATGGACAGGCCCTCATATGCACACACCTGCAAGAGCTGCTGGATTGCCATAGTTCGTCACACTGAAATGGACTGAGCCCGAGTGGAAACGAAGGTCGACAAGGCTACGAACGTATAATCCCAAGCCATATAAATGGATCTACGAAAATAATTGAGTCACTTAACAGGGACCAGATGATGAATGATACTCGCGAGGCAGTATGGAAGGTATCCAAAATGAACAGGAATAGCACCATATACCTAAAATCACTCGTTAATACCCCACTCTCACGGATTATTGACTGTCCAACTTTACTACTCGTCGATCATTGAATTCTGGAGAGAGGAATCAGCCATGGTAGATTCATCTTTGCTACGCCCACTTACTCGTCCGGTAGTACGACGCGAACTGGTACGTGACAAGGCCATACAAGAAGGTGTTGACTTTGTTCACAGCTATTAGTCGGAGTGGCCCGACGACACAAATCGGCGACACTCACAGAATATGCCCACTAGGAGCGTACCTATCATTCGATCCCGTCAATAAAATCCGTTCCACAAATTGGGCACCTCGTTGCACGCACCGATGGTTGTGTCATAGAGGCCCATTTTGAGTCCTGGATGCTAAATCAAGAAAGGTTGAAGGACTGAAGAGCGGCCGGGGGATAGGGATGGAGGGACGACCGGATCCTGCTCGTCTCATTGCCCTTGCAGTTATATCCACCGGGGACCCTGAGTCCATGGGTCCCAATGGCCCGACAGGACGCACTTCCCACATGTGGAAAGCCACTGTATGACGTTACCGCTTGACGACCCTTTCGTAGGCCATTGATTGGAGGAAGGGTCGGCGAAAAAGGATTGAATGGGCCTTCCAAAAAAGTTAAAACGGGCGCGCTCATCCTGGCAAAGCCCGCAGTTCAGAAAGCTGATTGACAGCTGAAGGCGCAAAACCACGATACAAAATCAAGGGTCAAGCCACGTTGCACAAGTTACAAGTTGTTTGTCAGCATCGGATTGAAGCACTGGCACCCGCGTGTCGAAACAGGGCGGACTCGGCGGAGGCGTCACCGCGTAGCAAAACCCGGGCTATGTACTATTTGGTCCGAGTTGTAGCCCAATTGGCCTCGACTTGACGTTGGCAAAACTATGATGCGCATTGCGCTGACAAGTTACAACATACATATTTCACAAACCCACAGGTTCAATGCCTGGCATATTAGTAGATGCGGTGGCAATCCCGGAGGGCTTTGCCTATTGTATATCGGGGATATCAACTCAAGGGCTGGTCAAGTGACATGATGCCCTCCCAGATCGCTTTGACGATGCCGGCTCGATTCACGGGCACTGGGTACAGCAAGCTGTAAATCGTTGGACTCGATCTCACTCCACGGCAACGATCCTTTCTTCACAACGCTATTATTGCACACTCGGTGGACACGAAGTACCTTGATTTTGTTGATGCAGAGGAGCTGATTCACACCCACCGAGAGCTACAAGTTATGCTGGATTCATGGCTTGGAAGAACCGTGATATTCGATGGCAATCCTCCACTGCTAGCGTCTCCCGCGCCTCGGATTCAGTACGGTGTGGATCCTAAGGGTGCATATTCTGTGGCAGTCTAAGTCATACATGCTGAGACCTATCCTCAGAGCAATGAGCATTGATGTCTGTGTTGATCGTTCTCTTTGTAGTAATGAGAGTAGCCCACATGAAACGAAATCTTAGCTATGTTAGATTAGTCAGCACTACTACTCGTTTACTACACCACCAACGATGGACGACAGCGGCGACGCCCTCCTCGCGCTCCGCCATGCGATCAAATCGAAGACACCCATCACCTACGTCGCCCACAGCGAACCCGCCCCGTCCCTCCTCTTAGCAACCCACCTCTCGTTCGGCCCCGCCCTCGCCCTCCCGAAATCCGCCTCGACCCGCTACACCAAACCGGGCGGCTCCAACGCCGCCGACGTATACACCCTCGAAGCCGTCTACCTCGCATGGCTCCTTCGAGATGCACCCGGCGCCGAGTACATGCGCCAAGCCCGCGAGAGCGGTCTGACCGTCGGGTTCGTGAGCGTCACCGAGCGAAAGAGCCTCGTGGAGTGGTTGGAGGGCAAGGTGGCCGATCTGGAACGGATAAGACCGTTGGCGAGCGGTGAGTGAGGCCCCTTTGCCGTGCATGCGTTGGCGTTGGTTGACACGGTTACGGTTACGGTTGGTATCGGGATAGAGTCGACGACGCCGCCTGGGACGCCGCCCCGTCGGGGTACGACGACGAGCGCAGCGCCCTCCACGACACCCAAACGTGCTTCCCATGCACACGCTACCGACGCCTCGTCGCCCTCCAAACGCCGGTACGTCGCCGATGCACAAGACATGGAAGTCGTCAAGCGCATAAAACAAAACGAGGTCGAGCTTCGAGACAGGAACACGGTCTTGAGGGGTACCAAACCCAACGTAGGTCTCGTTCTCCGAGGCATTTTTATCGCTGGGTACGTGAGGCGCTGATACGATGGCACCTAGAACTTTTCTGCTCTCCACACTAGCTTCACGGAACGCTTGAAGAAGCTCCGGGACGTCAAGCCGGGGAGCGCACCCATAGCTGCACCTTCGGCTGGCCTACCCATGCAAGCACGTAAAGCCAGTACGTCTCACTCTGAACTCCACGTCTACTACCCCCAACATGCGCGTTTTTCTCCAACAGAAAACATGTTCCCGATCATCATGATCTCGTCGTCGCCTACGGCGTTGATCACCATGTACAACGTCAAACGGTTCTTGCAAGAAGCCGTGTAAGTCGCCTCGCCCCCCCGTTCTCGTTCTTCGAGTCGTCCTTCTTCGTATACCTTATCCTGCGCATGCGAGGTACTCACCCACCCGTCCAGCTTTGAACCGTCGACCACCGCGCGCGAACGCTCCGCAGCAGCCGGCAACCCCCGCGCCGAAGACCTCCTTCATATCGACCGACGACGCGATCCACCCACCGCTGCCGCCGCCGCCTTCTCTTCCACCGCCTCCTCTGCCGCGTCCTCCTCCGCCTCTTCCCACGGTTCCTCGTCTGGTGGCACGGTCCAGCGGTATTTCATCGTCGACAGCACGGACGCGCTCCAAAAGTTTGGAGCGGACGCGTGGGAGAGGGTCGTGTGCGTGATGACGACGGGTCAAGCGTGGCAGTTTCGACCGTACAAGTGGAACGAACCTCGGACGTTGTTTCATCACGGTGCGTCTCCACACTTTTTTTTTGCTTTCGTGGGACGAGGACTGATGGGGCGAACCAGTCAAGGGGATATACTTTACGTGGGCCAACGATCCGCCCAACGCAAAGATCAAGGATTGGAACGTGACGGAGCTCAAGGTGAGATCCCTCTGTCGATGCGACGCGTCTGACGACGATGACGACGTCTCGCCCCACAGATCGATCCCCACCGGAGACACGTCGACAAATCGGTGGTAGCTCATTTTTGGAAGATCATCGACGATTGGACCCTCACCAACAAACCGTGGTTGCTCAAGTCGTGAGGGGGCGACCGTATGCCATGCAGTTTGTCCATCTTGTGTACCAAAATTCTACATGGCAGCGCCGTGTCGTGCTTTCAATATGCTACTAGTGACTGCCGGACGTTTCCGGAAGCAGATAGTTTGCGTCATTCAGCTACAATGAAAACGACGAGATATGATTTCCCGAGACCCATACATTTATGAGAAAAACCAAGCGTTGCGCTACATACGCATAGTCGACCGTGAGATGAGATGGAGTGGTATGCTAAGCACTGTCAAGTAGGGAGATCACAACGATCCACAGCAATCGCGTGACAGAATCATCCCGTGATCCCGAGGCTCGCAAGCTCCTTTCGAATGTCCACTTCACCCTCCATCTTCTTGAGCTGCGTCACTTCGAGACGTTCGCCCCGTTTCGCCTTTTCCTTGAGCTCGTCGATCGCTTTGAGCTGTAGGAGATGCGAGGCATGGCACCGCATCAGTCACACGGCCGACGTTGGACCAGGAGAAGAAAGACAACACGACGCTCACCTTCTTGTTTAGGTTCCGCACCTTCTTCGCGATGGGATCCAGCTGCTCCGCGCCGGGCGTCGGTGGCACGGACGTCGTCGCAGCCTCCGCCACCGTCCCATCGACGCCGTTCGTCTCCCCATCCAGTCCGTTCGTCTGAACGTCCAACGACGGCCT
>QGOI01005221.1:0-88242 GCA_003313885.1 Boletus sp. MG55
ACCGCTTTTTTGAAATTTAGGGGTAGGAGGACTATCTACTCCTAATGCCACAGGGACAGCTCCCCTCCATATGGGCTGTTAGAACAGTGTTACAATGAATATTATCTATCTGGGAATCGAGTTTTCTAAGCCATATACCTATGTAGCAAAAAATGTGAATGCTTTTTGTATTTTCTGTTCATTTCTACATATCTACTTATATACATGCTAATATTATGATTGAAGCGGTTAGAAACCTTACATAGTATTATATAACACTACTATAATGATTAAAATGACCCCTGAGGACAAGAGAGCAAGTGGTTTAGCAGAAAAGGGAGGGGAGGATATATTATATCTATGTGTCCAAAAATGGACATGTGTCGGGTGTTCTGGCAGTGCCAGCGGCATGCGAAGCGGTCGAAGCGATTATGTAAGTGCCAGAAGTGTCACCAAGCATCAGGACAATGAGAACAGAAGCACAGGAACACATACAGGTTCTACAGTCTAAGTGATATATCTGCTACAAAGGTAGATTACTATTGGGGATGTATCACCCTTTGTGTGGTAGGACAGTGTCAGGATATATCAAACTGACCACAGGTGGTGTCCTCCCTTACCAAGTCCTCTTTGACACTCTCCCCCATCTCCCACACTGTATACTCCCCCCTTGTAATCTCTAGCACCCATGTGTCCCCAGGGTGGGACCCCACTGTTACCTCTTGGGCTGACAATGACGTTCCGGAACTCTTCCTCCCTCCCACTAGGAGCCCTCATGCCATCTTGTCCATCTCCATCCCCAAGTTTGCAGATAAACACAAATGTGACCCCATGTCTGAGGCAGACACTTGTCACCTCAATGCCTACCTTTTAGATTCCTATCTGACCTCTATGTGCTCCACCCATTGTGATATGGATTCCCCCCCCTTTCAAATGATTTATCTAGCATACTTACAAGTGTTGAACCTCCTTCCCCTTGCCTCCCATCCAAACCCTGATGCCCATGCCACATTTCTCTTCTGCTGCATCCACAACATCTACCAGAACATCCACACCCAGCTCCTCTCCATGGCATACCAACTCAGCATGCTCAACTTCTTCAACAACCTGGACAGGTACCTTAAGCAAACCACCAGCATACAATGTTACCCCTTACCCATTCCTGCCATCTACTGCCACCCTGTTTCCCCTCCACCCCATGTCCAGACATCACCCATGTTGCCCATATCTGCATCCTCTGACATACTCTCCCCCTGTCATATACTGAAACTCCAAAGACTCTGGATCATCTCCGAGCTCATTCCAAGCTCATTTCAGTCCTCTCACCCCTTGGACTTCGACTCCGAAATCTCGGACTTCATTCCATTTTATTTACGATACTTCGTTACTCCTTTCATACTAGCTCAGTTCCTCTATTCCACCCAATCCTGTGTTCGCTTAGGAGCACAGCTCTGGCTCCTGAACTCCTGGGCACAGCTCTGGCTGTGTTACTTCCGACTCCGGTTCTACTTACAAATCTCCATTTCATCTGACTGATCATTTACTAATACTCCTTCAGACTCTGTATATAAAGGCCTCTGATTCATGTATAGTCTTTAGTCTGAATATCGACTTAGATACCCTCTTGTCCTCCGGGAAATCCTTCATCCCAACTCCGAAATCATCTTCCTCCAAAATTCAGGACTTAGACCTTGATGAGGGCGCAGCGCTCTGCTCCGAGTCACTGAAGCCAAAAGTCCCATTCCATCCAACCAACTCCGGAGTTCCGGAGTTTCCCCCAGAGAAGTCCAATCCGGTCTCATCCAGTCAGCACGGTCTTAACACCCCCAAAGAACTCACTGCCATCTGCCATGTGGATAATCTTGTCCATCATTCCTCCATTCCCATCCTCCTCCCAGGTGACCATGGATACAGTCGCACCTGCTTCCAATGACACTACCTGATCCACTGGAGGATTGACTATCCTGACTACATGTGCCTCAGTTGCAAGAAATATGCCCCAGGCCATTCCTATGGTACTTGCCCTGCCAGGAACTTCACCCTCACTCACTACTGCCTCCCACACCCATTCATCCCCTTGTCATCCTCGTCATCTGCCTCTTACTTCACCCAGTTGTCCGGTTCCTCTGTACCTCTGCCGACAAGCCACTCCTCATTGAGGAGTATGTGTACTGGTCTCCCTCCCTGGTCTCTGTAACCCTTTGCAGCAATGTCTCGGACATCAATGACCCTACCCCTGATGAGGCCTACTATGCCAACATGTCCAGTTCCCCGACCACATGGATGCCTACCTCTCTTGCGAGTAAGTCCTCTATGGAGTTTCAGGAATAGCAGGGGGGTAATGTTATGATCATATGCTCTCAGACTACCTTTCTCTTCGTCTATGATGACCTTCTCAGATCTGCAAGCTTCCATTTGTCTGTACAGCCATCAACAGGGCTCTTCAGACCCTCCAGCCTCTACAGCCTCCACAGATGTCCTTCTCTGGAGACCACTATACTGGGCACTGGAGGTCTGTGGATGGTTTGTAGATGATCTGTGGATGTTGACCAAATATGATCACAATAATGACCAAAATAAATACATTATATTACTTTCTACAACAACTACTATACATAGTCATGTACTACCATTAGTATAATCCAATATAAGCTTACAATGTACTACACTAACTATAGAACTACATACTATTACCATTTATATGTGGTCCCCCAACATAACACTAACTAAAGGGTACTATGCTTAACCTTGCTCATTGGATAGCATACAAAGTTATCAAAGAGTTAAAACCATAGTTAATAATACTAATCAAAAGATGTATATAACCTATTATCCAATGTACACTGACCATTGGTACACTTTTGACTACACTTTTTAGTACACTTTGGGTACACTTTGACACACTTTGAGAACACTTTTTAGTACACTTTGGGTATACTTTGAGAATGCTTTTTGGTACACTTTTTGGTACACTATAAGTACACTTTGGGTACACTTTGACTGTACTTTTGGTACACTTTTTGACACACTTTAAGTACACTTTGGGTACACTTTGACTATACTTTTGGTACACTTTGCATGTGTCTTCCTACACATTTCCTATACTTTCTCATAGTTTTTCAATACTTACTATACCTCTTGGTACACTATGATTATACTTTTATGTACTATATACATATTTGATACACTTTGCCCACACTTTTACTATACATCCTAATATACTTTCTTGGTACACTCCAACATCTTACTATACTTTACAACACTTTGCAATACTGTATATAAATATATTACAGATGTACAAAAGTATAGTAAATATCTAGTATAAGAGTAAAGTATTGCAAAAAGCTTACTACAAAGTTTAGTGAAAACATAAGCAAATATAGGGAAAGTCTATCTAGAAGTAGAGAAAAAAGTATACTCAAAGTGTACTCAAAGTGTACCAAAAAAGTGTACCAAAAGTGTAGTAAAGGTATACCAAAAAAAAGTAGTCAAAGTGTATCAAAAGTGTACTAAAAAGTGTACCAAAAAATGTAGTCAAAGTGTACCAAAAGTGTACTAAAAAGTGTACCAAAAAAGTGTAGTCAAAGTGTACCAATAGTTACCTAATGTGTACCAAAGAGTGTAGTAGTGCAAGTGTAGTATAAGTGTACAAACAAGTATAGTATAGCTGTAGGGGCTGTAGAGCTGTAGGCCTGTGGAATCTGTGGAGTCTGTGGAGTCTGTGGAGTCTGTAGCCAGAAGTGTAGTTTGCTGAGGCTTCTTCACATGCCAACCAGTTCTCTTTCTGCTCTTCGCTTCCACCCAGTTGTCACCCTGCTTAGTCATCATTTCCTCCATGACTTGTCTTGACTTTTTGTGACTCATGTATTACCAAATGCAGTATCACCAAACCTGCCCTCATGCAACCCCTATGTTACTTATATCCAAGTCATAGCACTAGAGATCCCCACACCAGAGTTCCTCTGTACTTTCACCTAGTACCTGGAATCCAATCTCTGTGTTACTCCTCAGTTCCCTTCTAACCCTCCCAATGCTTAGTTGGTCAGCACCCTTGTTTCCTTCAAAGCCATCAACACTTCATCAGTCATTACTCTCAACCCTAGTCCTTTCCTTGGTTGCTGGTCACTTTGTGAGTACCACCCATGGGAAGTCCATAGACAAGTCACACCCCTCATGGTAGACTCTCTTTGTATAGAACCCTTGAACTCTAGTCCACAAAGGCTCACTCGTCCCTATCCAGGCCAAGCGTAACACACTCTCTCGCTAACTTCACATCATCACATGGTTGGACAACCATTTATCCAGGCTGTGTACACATGAAGGACATATGTTGGATTCAACCACCATGTCTCTCAAACAGCAAAGCCAGACTCTGGTCTCTCAGTCCAACAGTGGAACTACTGATAAAGGTACATATGTACAAAACTATGAGGTCATCTTTGATACCCTGCCAATGTACTAGATATTACCCCACTGGCAGGCTTGACTCAGAAATCAAAGGCTTGTGAATGCTGTCATGCGAAGAAGACACACTGCACTTTTTTACCTGGAAAGCCCATCTGTTGATGGTGCAAGCACCATAATGATGTATGCATTGTTCTGGATGTGGGCGAGCAAAACATTTGCAGCTCAAGTGCTCCACCTCAAGCCCCCACTGTTCCTCAGCCCAGCATCATGAAGGGTCAAAAATGTAGTTCCAGCCGCGCTCAGACTGAAGTTGCTAAAGACTTGGAAGACAAGCCACCATCTCCCACTTGCAAACACAAGGCAAAACAACCATATCAAACCCATCAGCCCAAAGCAGCCACCATTCCTAAATCAAACATACAGGCCAACGTCCCTGATATACATGCAGCCAAACAACTGAAACCCATCCCTAAAATCGAGTATGACTTTACTACCATTTATGATCATGAATATCAGCCTACATTCAGCTTCCCTGGAGATCATGGTGATCAAGCTATATACTGTGACACTAGTGCAGTGACCAGTAGCCTCGCTGAACACATTTCTGAGACAGGAGGAGATGATGAAGAAGAATTTTTCAACCTTGATGCTGTTGGTTCAAGTGGTGATGATGATCCAAGTGATCACAATGACTCTAATGGCAACCTCAATGTAAAGATTCAATAGTGCTTGGCAGGCACTTGACCAAAGCCTAAAGCACTACATGAAAAGTAGTCAGGCAAACCTGATTATGGATCCTATAATCCTGAGACATGTTGTAAGTTCTGGTGTTCATATCTAACTACATATTTTTTCTTACTATATATTCTAGCTTTTCAAATTGGGTATAGTGTCCATGTCCAGGATACGAACTGTCCATTCCAAGTACTGTCAGAAAAATCTCTTTGGATGGTCTTCATGCTGTTGTTACCCAGCAGCTGAATATTCACCCACACAACCTTACACTTCACTATCACTTGAGCAGTAACAAGGTCAGAGACAGGGCAATGTCTATCCAGTCAAACAAAGAACTTCAGATATTCAAGTCTCGGCTGAGCAAGCTTGTCATTCCATCACACCTTGCCAATGGACTGCCTTCATCACTCCCTATCAAGAAGATCATCGTCTTCTTTGAAGATGCAGCAACAGGCAATGGCATGTCCACTAACAACAATACAGGCAACATGGTATATACTGAACTACTCATTTGCATGCTTTTGGATAGTCTAGCATGCCAAACCAGAATTTGCTACACCCAGGCCTGGGCCTGCCTTGGGCTGCTGCTGTATACCCTTCAAGTACTATGGATATCCCTGGACATAGTGTTGCCACAGCTCCAGCTTCTAACCAACCATAGCCACAGCCGGACCGCATGGCTGACAAAGCCAAGCAGAACGTCGCTAAGCCGTGACTTACAGCTGCGAGTCAGTTAGCCAAACCAGGAACACCCTTGTTGTCACCATCACCATATCACTGCCCACTGTATCCTCGCCTCCTCCTTGTCCTCACGATGCGGCACTTGCGCTGCTGTTGCACTTGCCTCCCTTTCCTTCTCACATGCAAAAAGGACCACACAAGCAATTGCATGTTGTGTGGTCCTTTCTGCATGCTCGCCCCATGCTTGGACCTCGCTCACCACCTCGCTCACCTTCTCCCCCATCTTCGCTCTTGCACTCAGGGTGCAGAAGTGACTACACAACGTGTGCCATTGTGTGCGCGTTGTGCAGTCGCTCCTGCACCCTCTGGCCCTCATCGCCCATACCACCATCTCTCCCTCGCCTCACTCGTGCTCTCGTTCTCACCCCCGTCCTCGCCCCATGACAGTGTCCTACTCGCCTTCTCGTCCTCACAACAAGATCCTCGCCTCCTCACCTCCTCGTCTTTGCCACCGCCACCTCCATGCCTCCTCACACTCGCCTCCTCATCCACCTCGCTCCATCAACCTTGCATCCTCGTCCTCAAGACAAGGTCCTCACCTTGTCCATTGTCCACCTCACCCAGTCGACCTCACCACATCCCACTCGCCTCCTCCTTGCTTCCTCATCTTCGCCACCACCACCTCCTTGCCTCCTCACACTTGCCTCCTCATCCACCTCGCTCCATCAACCTCGCATCCTCGTCCTCACCTTGTCCACCTCGCCCGGTCGACCTTGCCACGTCCCACTTGCCTTGTCCACCTTGCCTCCTCCTCACTTCCTCATCTTTGCCACCACCACCTCCTTGCCTCCTCACACTCGCCTCATCCACCTCACTCTGTGGACCTCACCTCCTTGTCCTCAAGATGAGGTCCTTGCCAGCTCCACCTCACCTCGTCTAGTCAACCTCAGTCCTTGCCTGGTCGATCTTGCCACGTCCACCTCACTACATCCACCTCGCCTGGTCATCCTCGCCACGTCGTCCTTGCCAGGTTGCCCTCACCTCCTCAACCTCGCCACGTCATCCTTGCCAGGTCACCCTTGCCTCCTCAACCTCGCCACGTCAACCTCACCATGTCTACCCCGCCTCATCGACCTCGACCTCACCACATCCCCCTTGCCACATCCACCTCACCCAGTCCTGACACAGGCCCAAGTAGGCTTGCTAGCCATTCCAATGGGCTGAACCCAAAGCCTGGCATCGTTAGCCTTCTGTCTAGCCGACCACATGTAGAGTCAGTCACTCGCTCCCATCCTAAACTATTCAGCTAAGGAAGAGACCTGAGCCCTACTCCTTCTAAATCATCCACACTGGCAACTGATGAGCCACCACCATCCCCACAACCACGCTTCAGTGCATGATGCAATCCGATTCCAGTGCATTTGAAGGTATCCTGCCTTGATCCAAATCCAGTGAGGACCAGGTCTGTTGTCCCAACACAGAGCGAGCCTGAATGGAGTCAGCTGTGGCAAGAGCTGAGACAAGTACAGATGCTCACCACCTCATCCTCGCCTCCTGAACCTCACCATGGACACCTTGCCACTTTGTCCTCACCTTTTCCTCGTCCACCTCATGATGAGGACCTTGCCTCATCTTCGCCCTCACCTCCAGGTGCAGAAGTGACCACACAATGCGTGCAATTGTGTGCACGTTGTGTGGTCACTTGTACATCCCAGTACCATGGCCCTCGTCCTGTCCCCTCCATCCTTGCCCTCCCCCTTGGCTTGCAGCAGCAACTATACAATGTGTGTGATTGTGCGCATGTTGTGCAGTTGCTCCTGCAGCTCAAGCCTTGTAATAGCATAGATAGATTTTTAATCTTATTCTGTAATGAAAAAATAAAATAAAAATAAGCGAGAACCAGCTTAAGCCGACCAGAAGCCGGCTGAAGTCGGCTTAAGCTGATGGAATTCATTGCCTGGCTTGAGGCTGGCTGCAGCGACTAACCGAGTCAGCAATAGCCGAGTCGGGCAATAAGCCACGGCTACTGCAGCCAAGCTGAGCCTAGCCAAGCCACGGCAACACTACCTGGACATCTTGCAGGCTATCATGGGACCTCACTGTTCTCACACACCTCAGGTGCCAGTGGTAGTAACAACTCCCATTCCTTGTTGCCTACTAGTACTAACAAGTTGAACATTCCTATCCTTGAAGCTTGGCTTAGACACCTTGATTGTCAGCCACACTGGCACCTTCCAGATGTTAAAAAATTTCAGGATTTACTCACTAAGCTAGACAAGGAATTTGATCTCTTATCGCAACTTGCTTCACCACAAGTCTCATGTGAATATGTATTGAAGTTGCTTACCATCAAGCAAGGAACAGGTGTTTCCCTTCTCGACTATGCAAGGGAGGATATGGCAGCACTTAGAGCAGGAAATTTGGTGTTATCTGATGTCTAGATATTCTCTTACTACATATCTTTCTGTCCAATGCAATGCACTACTTTTTATGCTTTGTATTCTCTGAGAAACAAACAAAAAACAGACAGCTGGTCCTTGCCCGGGTTGCCCCTCAGCCTGAAATTTTGAAATTCTGAAAACTTGTTTTTTATTAATCGGAGAACCTGGGATAGATGCATTGCATCATTTTGAGTTGGATGGTACCCTTCTGGTCAGCTTCTGCTCAGTGGTTGAGAAGATAGAGTGAGACCAAGTATGAGGTGTGAATTGAGAAGTGATTTCCCACAGTGACAACTCACCTAAAAGAGACAGTAATTGTTACAATCATACACTCTTGGACTACCTTTTCCCTTCACCTATGATGACCCTTTCTTTCATATGCCAACCGGTTCTTATTCCACTCTTCACTTCTGCCCAGTTGTTACCCCACTTAGTCATCGTTTCCACCATGACTCATTGTGACTCTTGTATTTCCCAAAGCAGTGTTCTGAGACCTGCCCTTATGCAAACCCTATGATACTTATATCTGAGTCATAGCACAAGAGATCCTCATGCTAGAGTTCCTCTGTACTTCCATCTAAGTACCCGGAATCCAATCTCTGTGTCACTCCTCAGTTCCCTTCTAGTTCTCACTAGTCAGTCAGCACTCTTGTCCCATCTGCAACTCCAAGTCACCCTCAGTCAGACGTATAGAACCCTTCTAGCTCTCACTAGTCGAATCCTTGATCCTAGTCCCTTCCTTGGTTGTTGGTCTCTCTGTGAGCATTGCCCATCGAAGGTCCGTAGTAGAACCCCATCCTATTGGAAGGCTCTTCTTCATATAGCAACTCAAACTCGACCACAGAGGCACACCCATCCCTACCTGGGCCAAGTGTAACAGTAATGCTACCCAAATATATGCTCTTTATCTTTAAAGACCTTATCTACATATCATGTCCTTTTTGTTTTCCTCTATTGCTTTTGTCCTTGTCAACTCCATCTGGATCCTTCTTCCCATTGCATACATGACCAGTCTTTTCTTCATACTTGTCTGAACATGGAATCCACTTGCTCTATGCTGCTGTTCTAGACTCTCCTGCCCTCCTATGTGCCATCAAAGATGACCCCCTCTTAATGATGATGTCATTACACAAGAACTTACATATCTGTCTCTTCCAATGAGTAGCTAGAGCTCAGTGACTCCAAGCTGAAGGACCAAACAAACTACTCCTTCACTTTGCCCTTGCCAAACTTCCATTCCCATCCTTAACATACTCCACTCCCATGGCTTTGGAACTTTCATCAAAAATCATTCCCTACCATCATATATATATTTCACCTTTCATTATATGTATTTACCTCCCTCTCCCTCAGGGACAGTGTGACTGATACCTTGAACTTGTAGAACAATATCTTACTGCACATGTTCCTCAATCTGATTCTCCTCTTTCTGTTCTTTTCCCTCTATTGATCTAGCCTCTCATCTCTCCTCCCCATCTGCTACCAATACTCCCACTGCTATTGACTTTGAAGAGTCCTCTCCAATGAACTTGAAGACCTTAATATATGTACCTGTTTCTTGAGACTGACTTTAGTTTCTCACCTTTCCTGACAGCAATTGAGTCCTCTCCCCCCTCAGCCATGTTATGCCCATTCCTGAACAACTCTGGATATCACCTGTAATTTTCCTTATCAGATGCTATCATTGCCAATGCTTGGACCACTATATTGTGGACTGTCCTGAATTCACTTGCCTCCATTGCAATATCACATCCCCTGGTCACCCAGCCTGCTCTTGCCTTACTCAATAATGTGACTATTGCCAAAATTGTAGTAGACATTGCTCCCATTGTAACCATGCATCTTGCTCTCAACCTGGGCATATCATCAGTAACTGTCCTTTTGAATGCCTTTTCCCTTCTCAGCAGTTGGCAATTCATGCAGGACCCTCCTTTCCTGGGGTCTAGTATGTGGTGTCATGAAGGATTAACTATCAAATCTGATATTTGATTATACAAAGGGGATAATGTTACAATTTTACTCATTCATCACCATATGATCCTCTTTATGTTTCATTTTTTCATTTGTACTTGGAGAGGAACCATCTCTCACCAGAATTCTGGTTTCCTTCTTGTTGCTGATCTGACTGTCTTCTTCTAGCTTAGCTATTTTCCTAACTGGAAGACTCTTATCTTATCTTTTTATCTCTTATCATAGACCTATCTCTCCTCTTGCCATTTCTCTCATAGTAGTGACATGTCCCCTTTTTTCATCACCTTCCATGTAGTTCTACTTCATCTTCTTTCTCTCTGGTCCATATGTGCTGTCTCTGTCTCTTTCTTACATAACTCATCTTTAGATATGTAAACTCCATTCTTGATCTATGCAATACAAACATATTTCTAGACTCTTAAGAACAATGAGGAACTCTTTCAGTTGTTGATCTCATTGTGAGCATCACCTGCAGAGACTCCTTACTTTCCTAAAGTAAACCTTTGTGTATGCTTTGTGTAACAACCTGAAAGATCATAACTTCCAGATCTACTTATCAATTTACTCCCTGGAAAGTTGGAGATAAGATGTGGTTGGAAGTCACTCATTTTCATCCCAAATACCCCTCTAGGAAACTTGCCCCTAAATACCATGGTCCCTTCAAAGTCATTCAAGTACTATCTTCCCTCACCTACAAACTCCACCTCCTATTATGCTTCAACATGGTAGGGGCTAGTGTGACCAAAGGTAAGTCCAATGATGAAATTCAAAGGATTCTAAGAGTTCTTAATATCAATGGAATGTTGACAAACTAGAGGACTTATCCTAGGTGAAGCCTGAGAAGGGACAAAGATGAGAGAGAGCAAGGATTGGACTAGTATTTGGTAACTCCAGCTTCAGGAGTACAAGCATCATCCTCTAGGATAAGTAGCTACAAGAGTAGTTAAGCACCAGTTAGAGAGACCTGGATTTGGTAGTACAATGGAAGGCCATGGAATGTGAAGGAAGCAATGACAGAAAGTGAGTCAGTGACCAGCTGGAACTGAAGTGAGTTGTAGAAGAACTGGTTGCTAATGAAGTGGAAGGAGTTAGAATGAGTCATTGCAGAAGAAAAGACAGAGGATCAAACGCCCAACTTGGCTAGGTAGGGACATAGACAAGGGAAAGATATAGACATAGGAGATGATCATAACACCACCATAGCATGGAAGATACATGATGTCTTCCATACCTTTTTTCTATTTTCTTATCACTCAACAGAATTTTATGGCCTGGCCTTCTTTTCCTCCTCTCCTGATGTCATAGATAATGAAGAAGAATATGAAATTGATGCCATCATCTTCCACAAGGGCCCTAAGAGCCAAAGATTGTACCTGACCACATGAAAGAGATACTTGTCTTTTGAAAGTACTTGGTAACCTGAATTCAACCTCTACCACTCCACTTCCATCCTCTCTGCATATAAGTGACTCCATTACCTCTAAAATGGTAGAATCCTGGTTGATGGTCTCTTTTCAAGCATCTTCCACTGATCCTACTTAAATATATGCCCTTTGTTTCCAAATATCTTCTCAGAAATGCCCTTCCTATCCTCCTCTATTACCTTATCTTCCTTGTCTATCCCATTTGGGGTCAACTTGCTTTATGCTGTAGTACTCAACTCTTCCATCCTACTCCATACCATCAAACATAATCACCTTTTCCACAAAGATACCATCTCCCAAGAGCTCATTCATCTCTTCCACTCAGGACATGTGATGGGGATAACTTTGACAATATTGATATCTTTTGGGATGAATGGGGAATGGACAAGCCAAACAGAAATCCTGGAATGCCAAAGCCACTTGTATGTATGTCATAATGTCTTTCATAAAGCACCCTATTAAGAGATCATTGGTAGGGTGGGAAATTTGGGGTACATCATGGCAAACTGATATTCCTTGATGTATATATATTGCTGGCCATCTCAAGGAGATAGTGCTATAATTATGTGACATATAGGATGATGTTGTGGAAAGTCAAGGGATAACATGACAAACTGTTGAGGAGATGGCAGGTGTGATAGAGCATAGCCATAACAATGTTTTTCTTGCCATCCCACTTGGCTTTTCATTCATCAATATTCATATACAATCAGCTATACAGTTGAAATAGATAGTAATAGGCATTGTGGTTGAGCTTTCTGACACAAAAGGAAGATTGCAGATTGATCAGTTCAAAGTCTTCTTTGGTTGGTGTCCAGAACTCCCAGAGCTTCTTTGATGGGTCAAGCTCTTGGGCTTTCACTGGGTTGGGAATGCAAACTGCATATTCAAATTTCTCACTGTAGGCTTATGGCCACTGAAAGCAATCCTAGTACTTGAAGCATCCATCTGCAAGTATGTGGCTCTTCATTCTCAAAGCAATGGGTTTTTGGAATCCAATCCACATTTGGTGAAGTTATCACATACAGATGACAATATGTGATGACATTTGCATTAAATTTGTGGATATGTTCTTTAGGGGGTATCAGACTGCACATATGGCATTCAAAGCAATAAAAAACTGACCTTTGCCTGGTCAGTGGTAGGGCTTGAATTCACAATGAGGGAACATGGCCTAATATTGCATATCAACAAAGATTGAGGGCATGAGGTATACTAGGTGGAATAAACAAGTATTCATCCAAAATAGTCAGGAGTGATGTAACTTATGAAACAGGACATGAAGCATAGATTACCTAAGAATATTAAAATAGGTTGTGAGGAACAAAATGACTGTAACAATGAATGTACTCACAAAAGCATAAAAGGTCCTTGCAAATGCCACAAGAGTCACATTGATTGCCTTGTAGCAAATCAAGAGTTAGTAAGAGCTAAGAAACATATGGTGAATACAAACTGAAATGGAAGAATTGAGGAAAACATCTTTGGAACTGACAAAGAAGCAAACCCTCAAAACAGGCTTTAACCCATTGGTATAATTCCAAAGATAATGACACCAGGGTAACTGTAAAAACACAAAGTCCAAAGGGTACTTCAACTCAGAGATGCAAAGTCAACTAAGTGAAGATTTGAATGACATGAAGCCAATCAATAGTCCAGACAGTCTTGAAGCTTGAGGTTTGAAGAGTGGAAAAATGAGCAGTACAAAGAGGATGAGGAGTGGTGCAACAGAGGGTTTGCTGGACTTGAAAATCATCAAGGGAATTCCCTTGTCTGCCATGGTGGTCTGCTACACTGCAATTTTCCCACACTTCTCTGTTTGTACATGTTGTTTAACTCCATTGTCCACATCATTGCAGGTCACATGCATATTGCTTAACAAATTCTCTTTGGGAATTTCCCTTGACAATTTTCAAGTCCAGCAAATCCTCTGTTGCACCACTCTTTATTTCTCACTGTACTGCTCATTGTGCCACTCATCAAGCCTCAAGCTTCAAGACTATCTGGACCATTGATTGGCTTCATGCCATTCAAATCTTCACTTAGTTGACTTCATATCTTTGAGTTGAAGCACTCTTATGACTTTGTGTCTTTACAATTGCCCTAGTGTTACTGTCTTTGGAAGTATGCCAACAGGTCAAAGACCATTTTGAGGGTTTGCTTCTTTGTTGGTTTCAAAGACATCTTCCTGAATTCCTCCATTTCAGTTCATGTTCACCGTATGTTTCTTAGCTCTTACTAACTCTTGATTTGCTACAAGGCAATCAACATAACTCTTGTGGCATTTGCAAGGACTCTTTATGCTTTTGTGAGTACATTCATTTTTACAGTTGTTTCATTCCTTGTAACCCATTTCAACATTCTCAGGTAATCTACACTTCTGACATTCTATACAACAAACCAACTTTCATCCCACAATAACACCCCACACTTCTGTGAGTATGTCTATAGTGAATTTTTTTTTTCCTCATACTGAATGAAAACATATATAACATGAGGTGAACTAATTTTGGCTACCAAGGGTAGATGCAACAATAGAGAATGTGTGAGAAGTCAGATTGCATGCATACATATCTATCATATGATTGAGATAGTGGAGATCATGTTGGCAAGACCAGTCACATTCCAAAGGCTAGATATGATTTTGTGCCATTTTGCACAATTGTAGTAACACTTCTTGATAAGTAGAGGTTCAATAATGACAAGGATCTTTTGCAGGTGAGAATAGACAAAGTTGTTGAGTTTCTCCAAACATGGATAGTGACCAGGAACAATAGATACTGTGTATCCTGTGTGTGTTCCATGAGTAGTGGAAGGATTTTATTAAAGACTCCATTTCATTCCATTCAGTGAGTTCATTGTTATGAATTTTGTGCAATCTAGCTCATTCTGAAATGTTTGAGAATGAAAGGTTGAAATTTTGGTAGGTAGTAATGTTCCTATATTGAGGCTTACACATATGGATTTGATTTACATGGCAATTTTTCCTGCCTTCCTTTTTTTCTCTCATTGCTGTAATATAATGTCATTGCATAGGACTTTCTCCATGACATGGATGATAATGATGAGTGAACAATGCCATTCTTGAGCATCCAGTGTGTATTCCATGAGTAGTGGAAGGATTTTCTCAATGAGTTACAGGCCAGTGCCATTTCATCTGGTGAGTTCCTCATTTCTAAAATTTTGTGACATACTCATGCCAGTCAATCTCACAATGAACTTATCTGAAGAGCAGTCTTGTAACATAACACAGCAGAGAGAGTTTTGTAAGCCAAAGAACTATGCTAAGTGAAAAGAAAGTATGTTTGACTATTTTGGTGGTCAAATGGAAATAGCACTATCTTGGCTAACCAGCCCTGGTTTGTCAATAAAGGGTTGAAATTTTACTGATTTGATGTAGGTTGTAATTTATCCTATGCCCTTTTTTTCTGTTCCATTGCTATCACTTGCATAGGACTTATATTTTGATAGTCACTTGAAGCAATGTCCCATCTCTCTCCCCTTTCAGTTTAGCCTGACTTAGTATCTGCCTCTCACTCCAATGGACTATGTGTCTGGCAGTTTTTTTTTTTTCACTTGACTATATGTCTGGCATCTGTGTCATCAACATATCTCATATCCTTACCTATACTCTCTTATGGTATTATTACCTGCTCCAACTGGTCAATTATCTTGCCATGGAAAAAATAGCACACAAGTTTATATGATCAATAGTTAGCCTTGATCTGTCATTCTGCTGTCCTACCTTTAATCCATCCCATCAGCACAGGAAAATATGTGAACCAGATGGCAGATTAAGGTATTTTGCAGATATAACTCACTAATGGCATTGCACACACTAACTTACATTGTGTACAACCCAGAAAAGCAGTGCCAGTAGGTCACACAGATGAATCAATACAAGTTCACTAAACTCAACATGCTAGATGATTGTTGGTACCCCTGACAATCCCACAAAATCACTAACTCCAGAGATAGAATGCTGAGTCTCCTGAGTATGCAATTATCCTCATGATAAAAAGGACCAGGGTGGCCATGCTGATGAAGAGATGTTACAAATTCCCTTTCTGGAGAGAGAACAGGAGCCTGAAGAGGATCACAGTCAAGGTAGTGAAACACAAGAGAGTCCATCCCCCTCCATTGAGAATACCATGTCTCATCATGGAGTTGCCAATAATGGACCTTTGAGGGCATGCACCACAGATAGTACTTGATTCCTATCAGCATGACTTTGATATGGTGAAGGACAATCTCTCAGCCCATGTTATTGAGCTGATGAGACCTCATCCAAGTTGAGCATTTAAAGACTATCCCTACCATACAAAGCCTAATGCTTATTGTCATATCCCAGATCTAATTACCTCATCTCCTGCCCTTCTGAGATGACTCCAAACCTATAACCATGAACTCCAAGCCTTAATTATTGACTCCAGTATTGCACTTCAGAACTCCAGACTATTCTCTCAGTTCACAACTCCAGACTTTCAGAGTTGTCTGATTACTCCTATTGGACCATGCAGATCTACTTTGGGTCATAGCCAAATTCTGGATTATCCCCCATCATCCCATTACAGTTGATCCCCATTTACTGACTTGACTTTGTATTTCCATTTGCTCCTATAACACTGCCTGATTGACTCCTATAGTCCCCATCTTAACTCCTTGAATATAGTGACTCATACTTCCAAGATACTTCATATATAAACTCCAGTTACACTCCTGTACTCCTTTAGTCCAAATATCAACTTAAACACCCAACTTAGATCTTGACTTTGATTCCCTCCTTAATCCTCATCCTTCAAGTCTTGATGGCTTAACCTCCAACATCTGGATCTGAGACCTTTTTGGCCTCTCATCTTGAACCTCTAATCCTCTGTTGTCCATCTCTACTCCATTGTCCAAACTCCAGATCAGACTCTTAGGTGCAGCATCACTTGGACATCACCAGTCCCCTGCTCCTAACTCCTGGTTATGACTCCTTCATCTCTGACTTGTCCTGAAGTTGTTCTAACCTCCTGTCACTCCTCTGAGTAATCCTTGACTCACTCATGACCCACCTCCAACCATGTCCAATTCCACCTCTGAAATACAGGATTGGACCAGCAAGGACACAACACATAAGTTGAAGCTGATGTCCTATACCAAACTCCAGAACTCTGGACCTCCAGACCTGTCTAGGAATTCCATCCATCCATACTTCATGGTTTTAATACTTATGATGAAATTTGTCTTCAAGGCATAACTGATAGGCAGTGGGTGTGTCAGAGGAACCTGTTGCATTCAGAGTACTAGAAATCTACAATTCTATTGATGAGTTTGTCATGAGTTTGTCAGCATGATTGTAAATGCACTCAAGTGCAGTCTGTCATAGTGGGAGACTGGAGGGAAAATACCAGGTAAATGATCTCTCAGGCTCAGTCTCAGGCTGAGCCATTATATTTCTGTATTAATCAGATATTGAGAAACTTCTCCCTTTTTGGGTGGGTGTATGAAGTATAGACTATACTTCTGCTGGAAAGATTCAATTTTGTATATCGTTATGATCAGCTGTTATGATCATCTATGTAAACCACTCTTTTCTCCAAAAGCCTTGTCTCTCACATAGCCAGGTCAAGTGTTCAACTCACCTTGGACCTTCTTTTGTTTTTGTCTGCAATCCCTTTACCTAGTTCCTACTTTGTCCACATCCAGTTCTCATTCTGACTTATTCCAATCTCATCTGGGTCATGACTCACTTGCTGTCATGACTTCCTTCATCATTCCCATTATACTACTAAATCTGGCTTCTCCAAACTGGCCCTTAACCATTGTTATAGTTACTTATACCTTGTAGTGATATTCATGTATACTAAGCTAGAGGTACCAATAACTAACTCAGTCCTCATTCTCTCTCATTCCTAAGTCCCTCCTAGGATCTACTCTAGGATGGGCACCAGAACTTCTTAGTCCTTGAATGGTCATTGGTCTTTTCATGAGCATCACCTGTCCAAGTTATAGAACTCTTCAACTCTCCATCTTTGAGCTTAATATTGGTCATATTAGCCCCTACCTGGGTTGAAGTGTAACAAACCTCTAGCTTTCTCTCTGAAACAGCTACCATCAAGTCAGCCACCACTTCTCAACAATCAAACCCACAATCTTGAAGGAATACTCAATATTGTCCCCCTCAACCCATTGAACAAACTCCCTCATGGAGACAACCCATCCCAGAATCCTCAAACTTTTCCCCATCATTTTATGAAGAAGCAACACTAGATCCTGATGATGAACTCCTGTCCCTTCAGAAACTCACATCCACCTCAGCCTTAGCACAAGAACTCTCATACCAACTTACTGCCACCCCTAGTCTTCCCAGATTGGCTACTTCCCCTTCACTGACTCCCATCCAACACCACCCACCTCTCTTCCCTCTTCCCCCACAACCACCATAACCTACCCCATCCTAACCCTTCCTCCCTCCATTCCCACTGCCACCTATGATGTGTGGTTCCTCCTCTACCCTGAAACCCACAGAACTCCACCTAGGAGTACTGGAAGACTTTGATGGTTCTGCCTCAAAGTTCCAACCCTGGCTTTGAAATGTTGCCCTCTATCTTGAAGTCAACATTAAAATCTATGACACCAACTCAAAGAAGATCACTTATACCCTCTCTTTTATGAAGAAAGGTTCTGCCCTCACCTGGGCAGACATCTTCTGAGAATCCAAGTATAATGTCATAAGTGGCATCTTTACCCTAGAAATGTGGACCAATTTTGTCATCACCTTTGATGCCACATTCAAACACCATGATATGGTTGGCAATGCCATCAACTGGTTAGCCACTAAATGAATGATCAAGAAAAAGAACAGAGTCTTCTCCCCTTCCTTGACCACCTTCATTGCTGACTTCAAAATTTGGGTCACCATCTCAAAGATCACTAATGCTAATGTCCTGATCAACTACTTTTCCACCACCATCCTGATTTCCCTCATGGAGAAAGTTTACTCCATGACCACCATCCCCACTACCATCAATGACTGATATTCAAAAGTCATTACATTTGACACTCAAACCAGATATGCTGTCAAAATCACCCAATGCCACAAAAAACCCTTGTACATCCCATACTTCTCACACTCCCCCTCTCCCTCTCAGCAGGAGAAAGACCCCAATACTATGGATGTCAATGCCATCAGACTTGGAAAAATCACACCCAATGAGCATCAATGCTACTTCCAAGAAGGTCTATGCCTTCAATCCCAAAGACAGGTCACATGGCCAAAGAATGCAAAAAGTTTGCCTCCAACTCTATGCCAAAAAAGTTACAAATGTCCCAACTGACCTTTCCAAGTTGATCACTTGTGAAGACAATAAGGATAATAAGGAAGAAGGAAGTAAAAGAGTATCCTTCTCTTCAGTCAAGAAGGATTTTTGAACAAGGGACCCTGACCTCCCCTTCCCTCACCTGTGTACCTGTAGTTGTATCACAGTTGAATAAATCTATGCAAATTCCCCTACAACTCCTTGTCCCTTCATACAATATGAAAACTATTGACACTCATGCCCTTATAGACAGTGGTGCCGACATCTCCTGCATCAACTAGGGATTCCTGTGAAAGCATAAACTTCCTACAGTCTGACTCCCCACCCCTATCCTGGTCCAAAACATTGATTAGTCCATCAACAAGACTGGTTCCATCCATTTCACATGTACCCTCTTCATTGTCATTAAAGGCATTGCTTGAGAAGTCAAATTCTACATCATGTTCTGTGGAAATGATAACATTATCCTCAGACTCCCCTGGCTTTGGGATACCAACCCCATCATTGACTGGCAATGCCAGACCCTCAGAATCTTTGAATCAATCCAAAGAACTCTACATGCAACATATTGCCAACTCCTCCCATCATGACTTCCACTTTAAAACCTTTCCCAATTCTTGAAAACTCCTAAAACATGTCAATGTAAACTGTGTCAATGACACCTACCACTACAACTACTTGGATGTGGAATCCAAAGATCAGTACCTCACCAGAGCCAAAGAAAACTACATATATGATTAACTGCATTATCCATTGTGGATACCATTTCATCCCCCTTGGTGACCCAATAATCACCAAACTCACCACCACTACTGAACTCACTGCTGCCACAGAAAAAGCAAAACCCAAAGTCACTCTTCCCCCCTGAATATGCTATCTTCAAATCTGTCTTCTCTGATGAGGCCAGTAAATGCCTTTCCCCCTCACAACCTTACAATTATGAGATCAACCTCTCTGAATCCTTTGTCCCAAAGGTCAGAAAAATCTACCCTCTATCCCCTGATGAACAAAAAGCCACTGAAGCTTTCTTAAAAGAAAACCTCACCTCTGGAAAGATTTGACCTTCAAACTCCCCCCAAGCTACCCCCTTCTTCTTCATCAAAAAGTAGGATGAGAAACTCCACCCCTACCAAGATTACCACAAACTAAATATAGATACCATCCAAGATACCTACTACCCCCTCCCTCTCATCTCTGAACTCATCAATAAGATCCAGGGGCAAAAACCATCACCAAGTTCAATGTCCAGTGGAGGTATAACAATGTCCACATTAAAGACAATAACTAATAAAAAACCACATTCATCACTCATAAAGGTCTCTTCAAATGAATGGTCATGTTCTTTGGGCTCACCAATGTCCCTGCCACCTTTCAATACTTCATAAATAACTTCTTTCAGGATATGATCACTAAAGGATGGCTCATCATCTACATGAATGCTTCTTATCTTCTTCCTGGATGATAAGACCCATGAGGAATGTACCAAATGAGTTCTCCAATGGATGGAAGAACTTGACCTCCACCTCAAAAAATATACTTTTAATGCACCCAAAGTAGATTATCTTGAGATGATTGTATCACCAGGGCAAATCACTATGGACCCCATCAAACTTGAAAGGAATCTCCTCCTAGCCCACTCCAACCAAAGGTTAAAGACATATGCTCCTTCCTTGGCTTTGCCAACTTCTATCAACAATTCATTGCCAACTATTCCAATATCACCTGACCTCTCATTGACCTCACCAAGAAATCCTCCCCCTGGAACTGGTCCTCCAATTGCAACGATGCATTCAACCACCTCAAGAAACTCTTTCTCTCCAAACCCATCCTCCATCTCCCTGACCCCAATGCTCCCTTTGCCATCATCACTAATGCATCAAAGTATGCTACTGGTGCTATCCTTCTTCAAATGGATATCAATGGTGAATGGCACCCATGCTCCTACTGGTCTGGTTCCCTTTCTCCCATGGAATATAACTATGATATCTATGACCACAAACTCCTCACAGTCATCTGTGCTCTCCAGGTCTGGTACCATTACCTCCAAGGATCCCCTTTTTCCATCCAAACCTTCACCAACCATAAAAACCTCCTCTACTTCCAATCCACTCAGACTCTTAACCAACACCAAGCCTGCTGGCTCCTTGACCTTGTGAACTATGGCCTTAAGATGATCCATGTTCCCAGAAAACTCCTCTCCAGCCCTGATGCCCTCTCTTGCCACCCAGACCACATTCCTGTGGATAGTGATGACAATGATGATGTCACCCTCCTCCCAGACTCCATGTTCATTAAACTCATTGATATCTCCCTCAAGAACCACATCACTACCCACTCCCATGAAGATCCATTATTCCTTAAAGCCCTCCAAAGCCTTGATGATACCATTCCCCCCACCTTTCACTCATACCTCAGCAATTGGCAACTACTCAATGATATTCTTATCTACAAAGGGTGTGTTTACATTCCCCCCAACAACACACTCTGCCATTCTATTTTAGAATACTCCCACAACCACATCACCATCAGGCATCCTAGCTTTCTTAAAACTTACCAACTTGTCTCTGCTGAATCCTGGTGGCCTGGCCTTGCTCACTTTGTTCATCAATACATTGAAGGATGTGCCACTTGCCAACAGAACAAAGCCAATACCCACCTGAACACCTTAATCCTATCATATCCCACTCCACCTGCCCCTTCCAGCAGGTCTCCTGTGACCTCATCACTGACCTCCTGACCTCCTCCAGCTTCAATTCCCTTTTGGTTGTGGTCAACCATGGGCTTACTAAGGGGGTAATTCTATGTCCCACCAAGAAAACTGTCACCACAGAAGGGATCACCTCCCTCTTTTTCCACAAAGTTTACCTCAGATTTGAACTCTACAAGAAAATCATCTTAGATTGTAACCCCTGATTCACTTCTGCCTTCACCAGACAACTCAGACATCTCCTCAGCTATGACCTATCCCTCTCCACCACTTATCACCCTCAATCCAATGAAGAAACCAAACAAGTCAACCAAGAAGTTGAGACCTACCTCTGAATCTTCTGTGGAAGTAACCCCACAGCCTGGGCTGATATGATCTCTCACCCCAAATTTGCCCACAACCACTGCCCTCATTCAGTTATGGGAAAATCCCCCTTCTACCTTATGATGGGATTCAACCCAATTCCCCTACCCATGGTAATCTCCATGTTGGATCTTCCCACAGTAGAATTCCACCTGAAAATCCTCTCCACTACTCACAATGAAGCCCTCATGTCCCATGAACTCACATGACAAGTCATGGCCTCTAGGAACCAGAAGAACTTCATTCCATTTGTCAAAGGCAATAAGGTTTGGCTTGAAGCAAAGAATCTATGCCATGCCAACACTTCTCCAAAGTTCACATTGAAATGAGAAGGACCTTTTACTGTTGTTAAGGTCTTATTACCCATCACTTATTGACTCCATTTACCAAAGACCTGGAAAATACACCTGGTCTTCCATGTTTTTCTTCTATCTTCCTATCATGAAAATGATGTACACAAAATAACTTTCCCACCCCACCACCTGACCTTATCAGCAGAGAAGAGGAATACAGAATTGAAATGATCCTTCATTACCATGGATTGACAAAATCCTGCACCTTCCTGATCTGATGGAAAGAATACTCCATTGAAGAAAACTCCTGGGTTCCTGAATGGGAATTGAAACACACCAAGTCCACCCTTGATGATTATAAAAGACTTCACCACATGTTTTCCCCTGAGAAACCTTCTACCCAAAAGTCTTCTACCATCACACAATGTCTGACCTCTTGACCCCCTCCACCACCTCCTTATTCATCAACTTCACTGCTGAAGACCCTTACATCCTGGGCAGCCTCACATTGGACTCCCCCCTTATCATCTCGAGCATAGTGGTCTCCCCTGGTTGGGACATCTCTAATCCATTTGAAGACATCCTGGAAATCCTGGATATTTCCCACTTCATCAGTCCCCCCCCATGCTATCCCCTCCATTGACATTCCCAACTATGCTAGAAGGATCAACAAGGTGGCCCTGTCACCTCAATATGTATCTCCTTGACTCCTGTTTGACCTCTGCCATGTCTGCCCACTCTGACATGGATTCCCCCATCTGTATCCTATATTCTACCTTCATCCAAACCATCACCCTTCATCCCTTAGCAGACCACCACTCTTTTGACACCCACCAAGCATTCTTTAATTCTAGGATCATCTCCATATACTGTGAACTCCATGACCATCTTCTTGATGCCTTGTTTCAACTCAGTACTTTACCCTTTTTGAAGACCTAGAATGGTATCTTTTTCATTTAAGAGTCTTACATAGACAATTACCCCTTCCTGTCCATATCTAACAGATCATTATTGAACCAACCTCCCCACCATCCACTCCTACTTCTAAGGCAGTCACCACCCCAGAACCACCCATCTCTCCCATCATCATTACCACTCCGTCCCCCTCCTCTGTCCCCCTCACCATATGAGATGTCACAGAGCTTGACCCCTGCCCACACACCAGAGTTCTCACCCATAATCCTGACATCCTTCCTCTCAATTGAGAAGACTTCAGTTACTCAGACTCTGGTTTTCAGTGCCACTAACTACCATTGGAAAGTGAACTGCCCGGAGTACAGGTGTCTTAGCTGCAACACCCTAGCCCCTGGTCATTTCTTCAGCACATGCCCTCACTGCTCTATTTCCCCTCAAGGAGTTTTCCTTGTGGAATGGATCTCAGGTGGTCCCATCATTGTAAATCTGGCCACCTGGGTCCTGGGTCCTCATATACTCACCACCTGCTTTACCTTTCACCACTCAGTCCTCTCAATCCACTAGTTCCTCATGCACTTGGGTGTCCCACTCATATGGAAACCTGGACAGACATGCTGATATTGGGTCATGACATTTGTCCTCCGACATTTGGCATGAGGATTAGGAAACTGGATCGCTCATATTGATGATGACCCTCAGTCACCCTTTTGGTCGATGGCCAAATGTACTGTGCACTAGGTTACATGTACCATACACATAGGATAAAGTACCCAGATTTTCAAGTCAATGGCAATGATCAAGACGATTAGTACAAGAAAATGTTAGTTACATATTGTTGGATGAAAACTCATCATCTGAAAATGTGTCCAGGAGTGTGGCTGCCTCATCCATCTCCATGTTGTAAGGAATCTGTTCATGCTACTCACTGACAACAGGGGTCAGCACCATCTCAAGTGATAATGCAGTGACATGTGTAGGATACATGGACTTGCTCCACCCTTTACCCCTTCACATTGTCACCTATTTCCTTTCAACCATGATAATGATGTCATACACTTTTCTTTGTATCCTTGTTTCTGTGCCACCGAGCCACTCATTGCATAGCATATAAATACAGTGTCCCTACCTACCTAATGGCCAGTGAATTGCCCATCTCTCAATCCGAACCGTCCATCACTAAGTTACACCATATGCCACTCATCTCTCAACATCATTGTCTTGCCATCTTTTATCTCGCTTTCTTATCCGATTGGACCTTATTCCCCTTTCAAACTCACCCTCTCATCTTCAGCACTGCCCAATGCCGGTCAGCTGCCTTCAATATTGTCAATGTCATTTTGATTGACTGGGTCAGGAGGCAGACCATCCTCTGCCTCCATCTCATCCAATACATGGTAATGTTCAGCTTCTAAGTGAATGTTAATGGACTATATAGTTGAGAAAATAGATGTGAACTTACAAAGACCCACAGACCTATAGATGATCCATACAGAAGAGCAGCCAACAGGTGGTGAACTGATCCAGCTGTAGCAAGGTCAAAGATAATATGGTCTTCTTTGATGTACAGCTGGCAAACATGGTCAAGCATTGTTTTATTGACCATGACCTGATTTCATACATTATTTAACTGTCACCATGTATGTACCTTGAAATCGAGTGCACCATAATCTTGTGGCAACTCATGGATGAGCTCAGGAACACCGTGTGGGAGTACATACCTTGTTATGGTCTTGTCGTTTATGAGAGAGATTGATGTGTTGTTTATAATTATCTAGCTCTTGTTGGAGCCATGGGATGAATATCCAATGGAATACCATCCTAATGAGTTAAGCAAATATGTCAGTAGATACACAGGCATATATGAAAGTTAACAAAACACCACTTACATTTGTAAGGTATTATCTGGGTCAAACCATCTGGCCTGGACACCCTGTTTGAGCATCTTCTCAAAGCCTAGAGTGAAGTGGCACCAGAGTTGTGACTAAGTGATTTCCAGCATAATATTTTTCTTCAAGCGCATCCAATGGTGCTGGACAAAGCTTTGCAGTGCCAGATCATGCATTTGCCAAAGCATTGTTTGCATGTTTACAATACCAAAGTTTTCCATGCCCAGATCACTCTGCATCACCATAGGAACATCTAATTATAAAGAAAGGTGTGAGTATACATTTTATGTGAGAAAAAAGGCTTAATTACATGCAAGGGATTCCACCACTTCGAGATAGTAGGACAGAATAAGCTGTGGGTTACAGTTACTATGCCATACCTCCATCCATATGATACACCCTGAGAATGGCTCAATACTGGTATGTAAAGCCAGGCCAAAGCATAGCCATTTGTCATGCTGATCGACTGCCCAGATGTCATTGACACCTGCAGCCCAGAAGCAATGATGTTTGAGGCAGTTAGCACACGAGCTCAGATAAGTAGAGCTGGAAATATTCCTGAACTACCCATCTGTCAAAAAATCAGTGTGATACTGTTCAGGTGTCTGATGTATGGTACATGTAACCCAGTACATATGGCCATTGGCTGAAAGGGTGACTGAGGATTGTCATCAATATGAGCAATCCAGTTTCCTAATCCTCATGCTGAATGTCGGAGGATGAATGTCATGACCCGATATCAGCATGTCTGTCCGGGTTTCCATACATTCATGTACTTCCAACTGCTCCTCCCAACCCTCCCATGGTTCTAGCTGCTCTTCCAATTGCTTGTCCCATGGTTCCATAAGATCCTGCTGCTCCAGCCAGAGATCCCTTGAAGATCGCATCTCAAATGGCCCTTACAATGCCAGTGTAGACAATGACATCTGGGATGATGACACTTACACCAATGTCACAGATTCTCCCCCACTTGACTACCACCTTGACCTTTAGTCCTCAAACAGAGTTTCAGAAGTATCAGGGGGGCAATGTTATGATTGTCTATGAAACCACTCTTTTCTCCAAAAGCCTTGTCTCTCACATAGCCAGGTCAAGTGTTCAACTCACCTTGGACCTTCTTTTCTTTTTGTCTACAATGATCCCTTAACCATTTTCATAGTTACTTATACCTTGTAGTGATGTTCATGTACATTAAGCTGGAGTTACCAATAACTAGCTCAGTCCTCATTCTCTCTTGTCCCTAAGTCCCTCCTAGGATCTACCCTAGGATAGGTACCAGAACTTCTTAGTCCTTGAATGGTTGTTGGTCTCTTTGTGAGCATCATCTGTCCAAGTCATAAAACTCTTCTACTCTCCATCTTTAAGCTTAACATTGGTCACATTAGCCCCTATCTGGGTCAAAGCATAACATCAGCTACCATCAGCTACCCACCATGTGCCACTGGTTATCAGCAGAGTGTTACACTAAAGTGACTTGCCTAATAAAGGAATGCCATGTTCAATGACCTTTCACTATGGGTGGAGTGTACATGAGGCTGAGAAATTGGAACAATAGATATGACTCAATCAATTTGTGTCTGTTATGCTTCGACCTGAAGCGAACAAGTAATGCTGGACCGGCAGGTCAAGTTGCATGTTCCTGGATCCTAAAGAGGTATTCCCGAATGGCTACGGCACCGACGACTCTTGAGTCACTGAGGCTTCCTGTCTATGGGCAAAGGCGCATGCTGAATCTAAGTCGACCCAGAAAGGGAAGACTTCTCAGAAAGGCTGAGATCCAAGGAGATGTGGAGGTTGAACGAAGGAGCTCAGCGTGGCTTCTTGACACTAGGCGGTAGATTGCATAGATCAAGGTGAGGTACATGGGAGAAAGAAGCAGGCCTTTTATAGGCCCTACGTATTGGAGTCCATAGCAGACTCAGAATAAATATGACTCAAAGTAAGTTGGAACAGAACGGAACGGAAGTATAGTACTACAGCCTCGGCAGGTGGGAACGGAAGGTGAGATATAAATATGAAATAGGATCAGGACAGACCGGGATCGGGTAAAGTAGGATCATGAGGCAGTGCATAAAGAGAGCACTGCTGAGGAGGTAAAGTCTGTGCAAGGCGATGTAAGTAAAAAGGAAAAGAGTCCGGTGTACTGCTTCTAGAAGGCTGTGTCCATCGCCTCCGTGGTAAGGCAGTTCCCCTCAGCATCGTAATGGTCGAAGATAAATAGCTCATCCCACTGGCTTTGAGGAATCTCCGTGTCCAGCTGGAAGTCGGCCCATAGGTCCCATGATGAGAAGGAAGGAAAAGATAGGGGGTCCTCCAATTCTGTAACATTACCCCCATCGTAGCTCTGAGGTACCACCTCAGAATAAATCTCCCTCAGTGTCTTCATAGTCGGTGGGGTCGCCCCATTCGATATTGTCGTTAGAGTGCCGGTTGGTTCGCTGACACCAAGTGGTGCCATGGTCAGGTGCCCCACAGACTTGGCATGGTGCCCATCCACAGGCATATTGGGGGTGGCCAGGGGCTGCATGAGAGCAGTGGGGGCAGATATACTGGGGGCAGTCCACACGAAGGTGGCCGGGTTTGTGGCACTCAAAGCATCAGAGGATGTGGCGACGTTTGCCAAGAGTGTCAGTGGAGATGAAAGAGGGTCCCACAGGGGGTTTGCCACTATCAACCACGGTTGTTGGAACATCGTGGGCATCAGGGGAAGGAGTGGGAAGGGGGTTGCTGGGACTGGCCTCGCTGCTCTCTGTAATTCCTCCCAATGAGGCAGGAAGAGTGGAAGTATGGGAGGGCAGGTTGTAGGTGAAGATCTGAGCTCCCTTCCTCTTGATTCTTCACACAGGGATGGTGGGTGCAGGAGAAGGGGAGACGGGTAGTGAGGGGGTGGGTCCAGGGGTAGGTCCTCTAGTCCTGATGGGGATAGGGGTGATGGAGTCGTCTGAGGTAGGAGAGGAGATAACCGTCGTGCTGGTGGAAGAGGCGAGCAAGGGGAGTCCGCTAGGGATAGAAGTCCCACTATTGCCAGGTCCAGCGCAGACTGTTCCTGTGCCAAGGATGTCGCTAAGGAAGGCATGGAAGTGGGGATGGGAGTAGTCCTGGGGTTCTGCTTCAAAGGAGAAGAGGTCTCCTGGGAGGGATTCTTGGATGGGGAGGAGAGGGCATTGATGGTGGATGGGGGAAGCAGTATGATGGACAGGGTGAAATGGTGATCATGGAGGAGTTCCAGAATGACTTCTCTGGTTTCCATGAGGAGTTGCTCGATGGCAGGAACGAGGGATAAGGGTCCAAGTGGTTCCTGGACAGGGGTACCTGTCTGGTCCCAGGAGGCCCTGGTGAAAAGGGAGCGAAGGGAGGAGTAGTGTCAGTAGAGGGAGCAGAGGTTGATGATGGTGTTATCCGCCGAGAAGAACAGAATAGTCTGGAGTAAAGCGAAGACTTCTGGGTTTTCGATGATCGAGGCATAGAGGAGTCGTCGAGCGAAGGGGGTGAGATGGTGGAGGCGGAGGGTGAGGGTGAATGGGGTGGAAACAGAGGGGAAGATGGCCATTGGGTTTTAAGGAGCAATTCAAAGTCCGTTGCGCTTTTTATATGCAGATAGGACCACTTTGGCATTTTTCAAATTCCCTTCTGGTTCCCAAGTCCGCTCAGCGGCAGAATAGCCTTCCCAGTGGATGAGGTACTGCCTCCGACCCGGTTTTCCCCAATGGTTAATTACCAATTCCACCTGGTATTCCTCTTCTTCTCCGATAAGTTCTGGAGGTGGTTGTTTGAAATTGGGGCCGTGTTCCGAAGTCTCCTGATAAGGGGTGAGAAGGGTGGCATGAAAGACATCATGGATCTTCCATTGTTTCGGGAGTTTTAATCGGAAAGCCATGGAGGAGACCACTTGAGTGATTTCAAATGGCCCAGTGCATCTGGGAGAGAGTTTCCTGGAGAGGACTTGAAGTTTGAGGTTCTTCGCGTCTAGCCAGACTTTTTCTCCTACTTTCCATGGTTGGAATTGTGAGAAAGTTCGTTCTTTCATGCACAGCTGTGCGAGTTTATGGGCGGCTTCGGCTTCTTTTTGTGCATCCTCAATATGGGAGAGCCATTGCTCGAGGGAGTGTAGGAAAGTTTTTCCTAGAGGGGGGTAGGATCCAGGTTCATATCCGAGGATAAGGGAGAAGGGAGATTTCCCAGTGACAGAGTGAATGGTGGAGTTGTGTGAGAATTCTGCTATGGATAGCAGATCTAGCCATTTATGGGGTTGTCCCTTGCAGAAAATGCAAAGATAGGTCTCGAGTTCTTGGTTGTATCTCTCCATTTCACCATCAGTTTGAGGGTGATAGGCGGTGGAGAGGTTGATGTCATATTGTAAGAGGCAGGCGAGCTCTCTTGCGAATGCAGAGGCGAAGTTTGGTCCTCGATCAGAGACAAGTCGGTCATGGAGACTGAAACGTTTGAAGATGTTGTCGAAAAAGAGACGTGCGATGCCGGTGGAGTCGATGGTCTTTGTGCAAGGCATGACAATGACCCCCTTACTAAGCCCATGGTCGACCACGACCATGACAGAGTCAAAGTCTCCGACCTTCGGAAGGTCCATGATGAGATCCATGGAGAGGTGGGAAAATGGGCAGGTAGTGGTGAGGGGAAGGGGAATGACCGGTGGTACAGTGGGGTGGGTCTGGACCTTGTAGGCTTGGCAAGTTGCACAGCCGGTGACGTAGCGGCAGACATAGGTCGCTAGGCCGGGCCACCAATAATCCTTGGAGAGCAAAGCAATGGTGCGAAGGTGGCCACCATGACCCCCTTCCAGGGAATCATGAGCAGCTTCCACCAAGTCTTTGCGGGCGACCTCAGGGACGTCGAGGCGTCCCTTGAAGTATAAATGGCCCTCCTCGTAAGTCCAGTCGTGACACATGGTGCGTTTGAAAAGGGGTTCCTGTTGGTCCATTACCTCGATGGCCTTGAGGATGAGAGGGTCTGAGGCGGAGGATTCCTTGATGCTGCTCATTAGAGTGAGGTCGATAGCGCGGACATGATGCTTGAAAGCGCCGTCCAGCAGGAGTTGCATGTTGGCATTATCCAGCCCAGTTTCCACTCTGTCCTTTCTGGAGAGGGCATCCGCAGGTCCCATCTGGGTACCCAGGAGGGCTACATAATCCAAGTCAAAGTCCTGGAGGAAGAGAAGCCAATGGGCTTGTCTTTGCGAAAGTTTCCTAGGGTCCTTGAAGTAGGTCAGATTCTTATGATCAGTGAGAATAGTGACTGGGAATGGGGAGCCCAACAAGTGTTGGCGCCATTCTTCAAGACCTCGAATGACCGCAAGGAGTTCACGATCATAGATGTCATAGTTTTTTTCTGCGGGCAAGAAGGTTTCTGAAAAATAACCACAGGGTGTTACAGTTTTTCTCCTTCATCGTCGTATCCTCCTCCTTTCTTTGCATACTTCCATGCGGACTTGGAGAGGAACCCTCTCCCATGCTAACCATAGTACCCTTCTTGTCACCGGCCCGACTGCCTTCTTCTTCACGTAGCTATTTTCCTAGCCAGACAACTCTTATCTTCTTATCTCTATATCTCTTATCATCGGACTCCCTTATCTCCTATCATTGCTTCTATCACAATGATGACGTCCCCCATACTTCCATCATATTCCATGTAGTTCGATTCCCTTCTGTCACGGTCACGCTGTCTCCAGTATATGTACTTCATCTTCCCATGTAAACTAGTCTCCATTCTTGATCTTCGCAATACAAGCATACTATCTGGTTTCACCCTTGGAAGCTTCACTTCAAAACCTCTGAGTAAAACCCTTAGGAACTCTCTATTAGTCATTGGTCTCTTTGTGAGTATCACCTGAAGAGACTTCTCCCTCGAATCCCAGGACTTGTGTACGTTTAGCATAACAAAAGATCAAGAATAACCTTCGTCCCACCTCCTCAGGTGTAGGACCCCCCCCATTTTCACCACGAGTCACCACAGAAGTTACAGAGTAAACTCCGAAGACGAAGACAACCTAAGAGACGTTCACATCCCAGAGATCCCAGCTACTCCCACCCTAGCACCATCGAGACCCTGATCCCATCGTAACCCCCAAGTTGGACCCAACCCAGGTACCACCCAGCAACAATACATCTTCACCCCCACAAACCCAGCGAACCCTGTGTCCTCTGTTCCCCTAGGAACCCCAACACCCAATCCACCCCCCGCTCTGAGCCAACCCACCATGTCAACCAGACCCACTGAACTCAAAGCAGCCCTTCCTGCTGACTTCTTGGGAAAAACCACCAATGCACCTCGATGGATCAAAGCCATGAAAGCCTACTTCGCCATCAACTCTGCCCTGTACACCACAGATAACGACAAAGTCATGACCACCCTCAACAAGATGAGTGAAGGAAGAGGTGCCTCCTTCGCAGCAATGTGGTATGACAAAATGGCAGACACTGCCATCACTGCTAAAGACAAAGACTTTGACACTTTCACCAAAGACTTTGACTCCACCTTTTTTCCCTTCGACACCAAGGCCATAGCTAGGACAGACCTCACCAAATTAATCCAAAAATCCTTTTGCCTCCCTGATGGAACCCATGACGACGGATTCCAACAATATATCACCGACTTCCAGAACCTAGCCAGCAAAGCTGGAATAACCGATGACACCACCCTCATCGACATCTTCTCCTTGGGGATCGATGAGAAAATTTCCACCATGATCCTTTCTATGTCACCGGTTCCCACCACTATCTCCAAATGGGTAAATAAAGCAAAGACCTTTCATGCCCAAAGGATGAGAATTCTCGCACTCAAGAAAGGAACCTTCCAACCATCCTTTCACCGCACCACTCCTTGTCCTCAGAGAGACCCAAATGCCATGGATGTTGATAGCGTCACCCTATCAAAACTCACTCCTGTCGAGAGGGCCAAATGCATTCGAGAAGGAATGTGCTTCCAATGCTGAAAAAAAGGACACAATGCCTCCGATTCAAACTTTCATCCCATCTCTCGATCTCCTCCCCCTCGACCCCCCAGATCAACTAGTTGCCCCCAGAACATTAGAACCTCTGAGACTGAAACTAAGGAAACTCCCTCTCGCTCTTCTTTCGAAGAATACATCCACTCCCTCACCACTAATGGGAAATCCGAGAAGGAGATTCTCTCCGTCCTCAAGGCTTGCTATGAAGACGAGCCTACAGAGGAATTAGCCGAAATCTCTACTCCAGGAATACAGAAAGTGAAGGATTTTTAAAGAGGGAAGCTGCTTCGACATCTTCTTTCCTTTCCATCAATCATGTACTTGTAGCACCACGAAACAATAGAACCATAAATATCCCTGTTTCACTACAAGGAAAGACCAAAACTGTCGAAACCACCACCCTCATTGACTCCTGAGCCACCGGAAATTTCCTCAACCCTCGACTCCTAGCCAAAGATGATTTCAACCTGGTAAAATGTCCCGAACCAATCATTGCCAACAACATTGATGGAACCACTAACCAAAAAGGATCCATACTATGGAATGCCCATACTACTCTCTCCTCTGGAACACTATCCGACGACCCAGTAAAACTAATGATCACTCGCCTCAGCCATTCCCAAATCATCCTGGGAATGTCTTGGCTTCAGAAATGGAATCCCAGGATTGATTGGAAAAACTTCACCCTCGATATTGATTCTCCTACTCTCCCCGAAAATCCCTATGGGGCAAACTGGTACAACCACGACATCGATTAAGAGATCTCAGAATTATTCACCCAAAGATATCCTCATGGAGTCGATGAGTCTCTTCGTGAGCACCTCCTCCATGAAGAACATATCAACAAGATCACTATCTCAACAGAGATCGCCCAAGCAGAAAAACCTAAGGAAACACCTATCCCTGACTTCTGTAAAGACTTTGCTGACGTCTTCTCCAAACAAACCCATAATAAACTCCCACCCCACTGTTCCTTCGATCACACCATCGATCTCAAAGATACCTTTGTTCCAAAGATCGCCAAAGTATACCCTTTGAATCCCACCGAACGAATCGCCCTTCAAGCGTTTGTTGATGAACACCTGAAAACTGGATGACTCATACCCTCCAAATCCCCCCAAGCAGCCCCTTTTTTCTTTGTTGCCAAGAAGGACGGATCCCTTCATCCCTGCCAAGACTATAGACACCTTAACAGTCACACCATTCGTAATGCCGCCCCTCTCCCCCTCATTCCCAAACTTATCAATGACATGAAAGATGCTTCCTATTTCACCAAGTTTGACATCCGATGGGGATACAACAATATCCACATCAAAACCTCTGACCAATGAAAAGCTGCCTTCATCACTCCCCTCGGCCTCTTCGAACCAACAGTGATGTTCTTCAGTTTCTGCAATGCTCCCTCTACCTTCCAGACATTCATGAACCACACCTTCACAGACATGATAGCTGAACGATGACTGAAGATCTATATGGATGATCTAGGCATCCCCTTTCCCTCCATCATGAAAGAACTCGACGTGTTCTCCTACATCTCAGAGAACACAGATTATTTCTCAAAATATCAAAATGCTCCTTTGACACTTCCACCATGGAATACCTTGGCATGATCGTAGGGAAAGGCATTGTACGAATGGACCCGGGGAAACTCTCTGCCATCGCCGAATGGAAACCCCCAACTTCTGTAAAGGGAGTATACTCCTTCCTAGGATTTGCCAATTTTTATCGCAAATTCATTCCCAATTACTCTGACGTTGTATCCCCCCTGACCTTTCTCACTCGCAAAGACCAACCTTGGGTTTGGTCCCCCCTCCAACAACGATCCTTTGACTCCCTCTGTAGAATCTTCTCAACTGCCCCTGTCCTTGCCCTCCCTGATGTCTCTCGTCCCTTCTTCGTCATGACCGACACATCTCTCCTTGCCATTGGTGCCATCCTCATGCAAAACGACACCAATGGCAACAAACATCCTTGTGCCTACTTCTCCCGGACCCTCGCTCCTGCCGAATGGAATTATGACATCTACAATCATGAGCTCCTTGCTGTCATACTCGCTCTTGACAAGTGGAAGCACTACCTTCAAGGAACCAATCACCCTGTCGCTGTCATCACTGATCACAAAAACCTCTCTTACATATGAGATCCTCGCAAACTCTCCCGCCGCCAAGCCTGTTGGGCACTCTTTCTCCAAGATTTTGACATCGAATGGATTATTACTCCAGGCGCGCAAATGGGACCAGCAGATGCTCTCTCCTGAAAAGATCTCATTGATACTTCCCTTGATAACCTTGATGCATCCATTGTACCCGACTCTGTCATTATCAATGCCCTTGACATCACCCTCGCCTCTCACATCAAACGCTCTACCACTTCCGACCCCTTTGTTCTCAAAGCTCTCGCTGCCCTTCATGAAGGTTCCCTCCTGTTCACTCGAGCCTCCCTCTCTGACTGGTCCTATGACAATGGTCACCTTTACTTCAAAGGTCACATGTATGTTCCCCCCTCCGCCAGGTCTCCCCTTCTCCACAACATCCACTCCTCTCCACTATCAGGTCATATGGGCATCTTCTGTACCAAAGTTATCCTGGAACGCGACTTTTGGTGGCCTGGCTTGTCGACCTTCATCAAACATTTTATTGACAGCTGCGCCATCTGCCAGCAGAACAAGGTCAACACTCATCCCACCCACCCACCGTTTTTCCTGATCCCCTCCTCCTCATCCTTGCCCTTCCGCCAATTGTCTGTTGATCTCATCACTGATCTCCCTCTTTCCGAGGGACATGACTCTATCCTGGTCATAGTAGACCATGGCCTTATGAAGGGGGTAATTCTCAGCCCTTGTTCTAAAACCATTGATGCTGCTGGAGTTGCCCAACTATTTTTTGATCATGTTTTCAAACACTTTGGCCTTTATGACTCCATCATCTCTGACAGAGGTCCTCAATTTGCGTCTGCCCTTGCCCTAGAACTAGCTCACTTACTCCATTACGATATCCGTCTCTCCACTGCCTATCACCCCCAAACTGACGGCCAGACTGAAAGAACCAACCAAGAACTTGAAACCTATCTTCGAATCTTTTGTGCCAACAACCCGAATGCTTGGGCGCAATCCCTATCCACAGCAGAATTCCATCATAACTCCACCCTGCATAGCTCCACTAAGAAATCCCCGTTCTCCCTCCTCTATGGCTACGAACCACGCTCCTACCCCCCCCCTTGGAAAGACCTTTCTTCCTGCCCTTGAAGATCGCTTATCCACCCTCGAATCTTCCAGAAAAGAAGCCCTAGCAGCCCATGAATCCGCTTGCAAGATCATGGCTCTAAGATCCAATCACCGATTCATCCCCTGGAAAGTTGGAAACAAGGTGTGGTTAGAAGTAACCCATCTCTGTCTTAAATACCCCTCTAGGAAACTCGCACCCAAACGCCATGGACCTGCCTTCTCTCTCCCACCCCCTGATGTCATCGATAATGAAGAAGAGTACGAAGTCGAAGCCATCCTTTCCCACAAAGGCACCACCAACCGAAGATTGTACCTGACCTCCTGGAAAGGCTACCCTTCCTCTGAAAATACCTGGGAACCCGAAATCAATCTCTGTCACTCTGCTTCCATCCTCTCATCTTATAAACGACGACACTCCCTCTGATATGGGTAGCACTTTCTGTTGACAGTCTCTTTGTGAGTATCTCCAGACAGCTCTACCATACACCCCTCAAAACAATGTCCTTCTTGTGTCGTCCGTGGCCTCCTCTTCGCTCTCAACCCCCTCTTCTCCATTGAGAGAACGAAATGTATATCCATCCTTCTTACCCGATCATGGAATGCAGTTGCTGTTCGCCACCATCCTAGAAACTCCTCAACTCCTCCTCGCCATCGAAGAAGATCCCCTTTTTGCTGAGGACACTATTTCTCAGGACCTCATCCACCTCTTCCATGGCATTGCTCAAACACAACGACTTATACCCATCGAACCTCAATCTGTTCCCCTCCGCTTCGCCACTGGTGAATTACCTCGCCTTGTGATAAACATTTTATACACCCATGGATTTGGAACTTTCATTGAAAATCTTCCCCCTCACATCATCTACCCCGCCTTTCGGCGCATTTTCTTCTCTCTCCCTCAGGAACAGCATGACGCTTATCTTTTACATGTAGAACAATTTCTTCTTGAACAACCCCGCATCCATGACATATCTCTCCCTATCCCTCCTCCTGCACTCGCTCTTCGTCTCTCCTCTTCTAGTCCTACAATTACCTCCACCGCAGTAAATTCCGACCCTGAGGATGACTACTCTGACAGCTCAGAAGAACATATCATGCACAACCCAGTTCCTAATCCCATTCCGGTCCCCAGGGTACATGCCCAACGAATCTCCCTGCCCAATGGAACTTCCGAAATTTCTTCCCCCACCAGAGTCATCCCCTGCTCTACTCGTCTTCCTGGCCTTCCTCCTGCATCTTCAGACACCATCTGCTTTCAATGCCACTGCTTAGGTCACTATCATGAGAACTGTGCCGAGTATGTCTGCCCACACTGCCAGACTGCTGCCCCGGGTCACCCATCTCAATCCTGTCTTACTCACCACTGCAACTATTGCCTTAACTGGGGACATACAAATTGATACTGCCCCCATTGCAATTGTGGACATTGTCATCAACCAGGGCACGTCTTTGATATCTGTCCACTTGAACACCTTTCCCCCTCACAGCAGATGGTGATCCATAGAGGACCTCCCTGCTGTTACAGTTTTTCTCCTTCATCGTCATATCCTCCTCCTTTCCTTTCATGCTTCCATGCAGACTTGGAGAGGAACCCTCTCCCATGCTAACCATAGCACCCTTCTCGTCGCTGGCCCAACTGCCTTCTTCTTCACACAGCTATTTTCCTAGCCTGACGACTCTTATCTTCTTATCTCTGTATCTCTTATCTTTGGACTCCCTTATCTCCTATCATCGCTTCTATCACAACGATGACATCCCCCATACTTCCATCATATTCCATGTAGTTCGATTCCCTTCTGTCACGGTCACGCTGTCTCCAGTATATGTACTTTGTCCTTCCATGTAAACTAGTCTCCATTCTTGATCTACGCAATATCAGCATACTATCTAGTCTCACCTTGGAAGCCTTCGCTTCACCCTCCTGAGTAAACCCTTAAAGAGAATCTTTTCAGTCGTTGGTCTCTTCATAAGTATCACCTGAAGTGACTTCTCTCTCGAAACCCTAGACCTTGTGTACGCTCAGCGTAACAAAAGATCAAGAATTACCTTTGTCCCACCTTCTCAGGTGTAGGACACCCCCATCTCCACCACAAGTCACCACAGAAGCTATGGAGTAAGTCACCCCCACCCCAGCACCATCAAGACCTCGCTCCCATCGCAACCCCCAAGTCGGACCCAATCCAAGCACCACCCAGTGACAATACATCTTCACCCCCACAAACCCAGCTAACCCTGTGTCCTCTGTTCCCTTAGGCATCCCAACACCCAATCCCCCCGCTCCCAGTCAACCCACCATGTCGACCAGACCCACTGAACTCAAAGCGGCCCTTCCTGCAGACTTCTCAGGAAAAACCACCAATGCACCTCGATGGATCAAGGCCATAAAAGCCTACTTTGCCATCAACTCCGCCCTGTACACCACAGATAACGACAAAGTCATGACCACCCTTAACAAGATGAGCGAAGGAAGAGGCACCTCCTTCGCAGAAATATGGTATGACAAAATGGCAGATACCACCATCACTGCTAAAGACAAAGACTTTGACACTTTCACCAAGGACTTTGACTCCACCTTTTTTCCCTTCGACACCAAAGCCATAGCAAGGACTGACCTCACCAAACTAGTCCAAAAATCTTTTTGCCTCCCCAATGGAACTCATGACGACGGATTCCAACAATATATCACTGACTTCCAGAACCTAGCCAGCAAGGCTGGAATGACCAACGACACCACCCTCATCGACATCTTCTCCTTGGGGATTGATGAGAAATTTTCCACCATGATCCTTTCCATGTCGCTGGTTCCCACCACCATCGCTGAATGGGTAACCAAAGCAAAGACTTTTCATGCCCAAAGGATGAGAATCCTCGCACTCAAGAAAGGAACCTTCCAACGTTCCTTCCACCGTACCATCCCTCGCCCCAGAGAGATCCAAACGCCATGGATGTCGACAGTGTTACCCTGTCCAAACTTACCCCTGTCGAAAGAGCTAAATGTATCCGAGAAGGGATGTGCTTTCGATGCTGAAAGAAAGGTCACAACGCCTCGGACCCAAACTTCCATCCCACCTCCCAATACCCACCTCCTCGACCTCCCAGATCAACCAATCGACCCCAGAACATCAGAACCTCTGAGGCTGAAACTAAGGAAATCCCCTCTTGCTCTTCATTTGAAGAATACATCCACTCCCTCACTACTAATGGGAAATCCGAGAAGGAGATTCTCTCCGTCCTCAAAGCTTGCTATGAAGACGAGCCTGCAGAGGAACTAGCCGAGATATCTACTCCTGGAGTACAGAAAGCGAAGGATTTTTAAAAAGGGAAGCTGCCGCGATGTCTTCTTCCCTTTCCATTGATCATGTACTTGTAGCTCCACGAAACAATAGAACCATGCATATCCCTGTTTCACTACAAGGAAAGACCAAAACCATCGAAACCACCGCCCTCATTGACTCTGGAGCCACCGGAAATTTCCTTGACCCTCGACTCCTAGCCAAAGACGACTTCAACTTGGTAAAGTGCCCCGAACCAATCATTGCCTACAACGTTGACGGAACCACCAACCAAAAAGGATCCATACTATGACGCCCACACTACTCTCTCCTCTGGAACACTATCCAATGACCCAGTAAAACTAATGATTACTCGCCTCAGTCGTCCCCAAATCATCCTGGGAATGCCTTGGCTTCAGAAATGGAATCCCAGGATTGATTGGAAAAACTTCACCCTCGATATTGATTCTCCTACTCGCCCCGAAAATTCCTATAAGACAAACTGGTATAACTACGATGTCAACCAAGAGATCTCAGAATTATTCACCCAAAGATATCCTCATGGAGTCGATGAGTCTCTTCATGAGCACCTCCTCCATGAAGAACATATCAACAAGATCACTATCTCAACAGAGATCGCCCAAGCAGAAAAACCTAAGGAGATACCTATCCCTGACTTCTGTAAAGACTTCTCTGATGTCTTCTCCGAGCAAACCCATAATAAACTCCCACCCCACTGCTCTTTCGATCATACCATCGATCTCAAAGACACCTTCGTTCCCAAAATCGCAAAAGTATACCCCTTGAATCCCACTGAACGAATTGCCCTTCAAGCATTTGTTGACGAGCACTTGAAGACTGGATGGATCGTACCCTCCAAATCTCCCCAAGCAGCCCCTTTCTTCTTCGTTGCCAAAAAGGACGGATCCCTTCATCCCTGCCAGGACTATAGACATCTTAATAGTCACACCATTCACAATGCCACCCCTCTTCCCCTCATTCCCAAACTTATCAATGACATGAAAGATGCTTCCTATTTCACCAAGTTCGACATCCAATGGGGATATAACAACATTCGCATCAAAACCTCTGACCAATGGAAAGCTGCTTTCATCACTCCCCTCGGCCTCTTTGAACCCACAGTAATGTTCTTTGGTTTCTGCAATGCTCCCTCTACCTTCCAAACATTCATGAACCACACCTTCGCAGACATGATAGCTGAACATGGCTAAAAATCTATATGGACGATCTAGGCATCCACACCACAGGAACCCTTTCCCTTCACCATGAAAGAACTCGACATGTCCTCTCCCATCTCAGAGAACACGGATTATCTCTCAAAATATCCAAATGTTCCTTCGATACCCCTACTATGGAATATCTTGGCATGATCGTAGGCAAAGGCGCTGTACGAATGGACCCAGGAAAACTCTCCGCCATCTCTGAATGGAAACCCCCAACTTCCATAAAGGGAGTACACTCCTTCCTAGGATTCGCCAACTTCTATCGCAAATTCATTCCCAATTACTCTGATGTTGTATCTCCCCTGACCTTTCTCACCCGCAAAGACCAACCTTGGATCTGATCTCCCCTCCAGCAAAGATCTTTCAACTCTCTCCGAAAAATCTTCTCCACCACTCCTGTCCTCACCCTTCCTGATGTTTCTCATCCATTCTTCGTCATGACTGATGCATCTCTCCTCGCTGTTGGAGCAGTCCTCATGCAAAATGATACCAATGGTAGTAAACATCCTTGTGCCTACTTTTCTCGAACTCTTGCTCCCGCTGAATGAAACTATGACATCTACGACCGCGAACTCCTTGCGGTCATACTCGCCCTCAATGAATGGAAACATTATCTCCAAGGAACAAATCACCCTGTCGCCATCATCACCAATCACAAAAACCTCTCTTACATATGAGATCCTCGCAAACTTTCTTGTTGCCAAGCCCGTTGGGCGCTCTTTCTCCAAGACTTCAATATCGAATGGATCATTACTCCCGGAACGCAAATGGGACCGGTGGACGCTCTCTCTCGAAAGGATCTCATCAACACTTCCCTTGATAACCTCAATGCATCCATTGTACCTGACCCGGTTGTTATCAAAGCCTTAGATATTATGCTCGCTTCTCACATCAAATGCTCCACCCCTTCCGATCCCTTCATTCTCAAAGCTCTCACCGCTCTTGATGAAGGATCCCCCCTCTTCACTCGAGCCTCCCTCTCTGATTGGAATTATGACAATGGGCATCTTTACTTCAAAAATCGCATGTACGTTCCCCCCTCCGCCCAATCCCCCCTCCTCCACAACATACATTCCTCTCCGCTATCAGGCCACATGGGTATTTTCCGCACCAAGGCCATCCTGGAACGCGACTTCTGGTGGCCCAGATTGTCAACCTTCGTCAAGCACTTCATAGATGGTTGCGCCATATGCCAATAGAACAAAGTCAACACCCATCCCACTCGCCCTCTGCTCGCCCCGATCCCTTCTTCCTTGCCCATCCCCTTCCGCCAGTTGTCTGTCGACCTCATCACTGATCTCCCCCCCTCTGGCGGACATGACTCTATCCTGGTCATAGTAGACCATGGCCTTACAAAGGGGGTAATCCTCAACCCTTGCTCAAAGACCATTGACGCTGCTGGAGTCACCCAACTATTTTTTGACCATGTCTTCAAACGCTTTGGCCTCTATGACTCCAGCATCTCTGACAGAGGTTCTCAATTCACTTCTGCCCTTGCCCTTGAACTAGCTCGTCTCCTCTGCTATGATATTTGTCTTTCCACTGCCTACCACCCCCAAACAAATGGTCAAACTGAAAGAACCAATCAAGAACTCGAAACCTATCTTCGTATCTTCTGCGCCAACAACCCTAATGCCTGGGCGCAATCCTTATCTGCTGCCGAATTTCATCATAACTCCGCCCCACACAGCTCCACCAAAAAATCCCCATTCTCCCTTCTCTATGGCTATGAACCATGCTCTTATCCTCCCCTGGGAAAGACCTTTCTCCCTGCCCTCAAAAATCGCTTATCCACCCTCAAATCTTCTAGAAAAGAAGCCCTAGCTGCCCATGAATCCGCTCGCAATATCATGGCTCTAAGATCCAATCGTCAATTCGTCCCCTGGAAGGTCAGAAACAAGGTGTGGTTAGAAGCAACTCATCTCCATCTCAAATACCCCTCTAGGAAACTCGCACCCAAACGCCATGGACCTTTTGAAATCTCTCAGGTACTATCTCCCCTCGTCTACAAACTCCGACTTCCTCCCACATGGAAGATACACAATGTATTCCATGCTTCCTTGTTATCTCCTTATTGCTCCACAGAGTCATATGGACCTGCCTTCTCTCTCCCACCCCCTGATGTCATTGATAATGAAGAAGAGTACGAAGTCGAAGCCATCCTTTCCCACAAAGGCACCACCAACCGAAGATTGTACCTGACCTCCTGGAAAGGCTACCCTTCCTCTGAAAATACCTGGGAACCCGAAATCAATCTCTGTCACTCCACTTCCATCCTCTCTTCTTATAAACGACGACACTCCCTCTGATATGGATAGCGCTTTCTGTTGACAGTCTCTTCATGAGTATCTCCAGACAGCTCTACCATACCTTCCTCAAAACAATGTCCTTCTTGTCATCGTCCGTGGTCTCCTCTTTGCTCTCTACCCCCTCTTCTCCATTGAGAGAATGAAATGTATATCCATCCTTCTTACCCAATCATGGAATGCAATTGCTGTTCGCCGCTGTCCTAGAAACTCCTCAACTCCTCCTTGCCATTGAAGAGGATCCCCTCTTTGCTGAGGACACTATTTCTCAGGACCTCATCCACCTCTTTCACGGCATCACCCGAACACAACGACTTATACCCATCGAACCTCAATCTGTTCCCCTTCGCTTTGCCACTGGTGAACTACCTCGCCTCGTAATAAACATTTTATACACCCATGGATTTGGAACTTTCATTGAAAATCTTCCCCCTTGCATCATCTACCCCACCTTTCGACACATTTTCTTCTCTCTCCATCAGGAACAGCATGACACTTATCTTTTACGTGTAGAACAATTTCTTCTTGAACAACCCTGCATCCACGACATACCTCTCCCTATTCCCCCTCCTGCACTTGCTCTCCGCCTCTCCTCTCCTGGCCCTGCAGATACCCCCACCGCAGTAAATTCTGACCCCAAAGACGACTACTCTGACAGTTCAGAAGAACATATCATGCATAACCCGGTTCCTAATCCGATCCCGGTCCCCAGGGTACATGCCCTACGTATCTCCCTACCCAATGGAACCTCCAAAATTTCTTCCCCCACCAGAGTTATTCCCTGCTCTACTTGTCTTCCTGGCCTTCCTCCAGCATCCTCGGACACCATCTGCTTTCAATGCCACCGCTCAGGTCACTATCGCGAGAACTGTGCCGAGTATGTCTACCCACACTGCCAAACTGCTGCCCCGGGTCACCCATCTCAATCCTGTCTTACTCACCACTGCAACTATTGCCTTAACTGGGGACATACAGATTGATACTGCCCCCATTGCAATTGTGGATGTTGTCATCAACCAGGGCACATCTTCGATATCTGTCCACTTGAATGCCTTTCCCCCTTACAGCAGATGGCGATCCATGGAGGACCTCCCTGCCTACCCACTGACCTCATGGGCTTCCGCATCCCTGAGTCCTCATCCATGGCACAGCAGGGGTATAGTGATTGAACCTGGAGTTCAATTGTACAACGGGGGTAATGTTACAGTTTTTCTCCTTCATCATCGTATCCTTCTCCTTTCCTTTCATGCTTCCATGTGGACTTGGAGAGGAACCCTCTCCCATGCTAACCATAGCACCCTTCTCATTGCTGGCCCGACTGCCTTCTTCTTCACGCAGCTATTTTCCTAGCCTGATGACTCTTATCTTCTTATCTCTGTATCTCTTATCATCGGACTCCCTTATCTCCTATTATTGCTTCTATCACAACGATGACGTCCCCCATACTTCCATCATATTCCATGTAGTTCGATTCCCTTCTGTTATGGTCACGCTGTCTCCAGTATATGTACTTTGTCCTTCCATGTAAACTAGTCTCCATTCTTGATCTACGCAATATCAGCATACTATCTAGTCTCACCTTGGAAGCCTTCGCTTCACCCTCCTGAGTAAACCCTTAAGAGAATCTTTTCAGTTGTTGGTCTCTTCGTGAGTATCACCTGAAGTGACTTCTCTCTTGAAACCCTAGACCTTGTGTATGCTCAGCGTAACACCCACCTACCCACCGACCTCACGGGCTTCCGCATCCCTGAGTCCTCATCCATGGCACAGCAGGGATATAGTGATTGAACCTGGAGTTCAATTGTACAATAGGGGTAATGTTACAGTTTTTCTCCTTCATCATCGTATCCTTCTCCTTTCTTTTCATGCTTCCATGCGGACTTGGAGAGGAACCCTCTCCCATGCTAACCATAGCACCCTTCTCGTCGCTGGCCCAACTGCCTTCTTCTTCACACAGCTATTTTCCTAGCCAGACGACTCTTATCTTCTTATCTCTGTATCTCTTATCATCGGACTCCCTTATCTCCTATCATCGCTTCTATCACAACAATGACGTCCCCCATACTTCCATCATATTCCATGTAGTTCGATTCCCTTCTGTCACGGTCACGCTGTCTCCAGTATATGTACTTCATCTTCCCATGTAAACTAGTCTCCATTCTTGATCTTCACAATACAAGTGTACTATCTGGTTTCACCCTTGGAAGCTTCGCTTCAAAACCTCTGAGTAAAACCCTTAGGAACTCTCTATCAGTCGTTGGTCTCTTCGTGAGTATCACCTGAAGAGACTTCTCCCTCGAATCCCAGGACTTGTGTACGTTTAGCATAACACAGGGTTTAAGATCCCCATTGTGGTCCTTTTGCATTAACACCCCTCCACACGCTGTTAGTGAGGTGTTGGTTATTAGGGTGAAAGGTCGTTCATGGTCTGGGAAGGCCAGGACGGGTCCAGAAGTGAAGGCGTCCTTAAGTGTGTCAAAGGCTTTTTGCTGCAAGTCAGTCCACAGGAAGGGGGCATCTTTCTTGGTGAGGTGAATGATTGGACTGATGATGGAGGAAAAGTCGGGGATAAACTTCTGATAGAAGTTACAGAATCCGAGTAGAGATCAGATTTCTTTGACGCCTTGTGGGGCCGGCCAGTCCCTGATTGCCAAGAGTTTAGTAGGGTCCATCTCAATACCCTTGTCATTGATGATCATGCCCAGGTATTCGACACTTTTAGCATCAAACAGGCATTTCTCCAGTTTGAGGTACAGTTCATGTTCTTGAAGTCTTTGGAGGACTTTCTTGGTGCATTCGGCATGGAGGGCGGGGTTGGAGGAGTGAATGAGGAGGTCATCCATATAGATGATGAGCCATCCTTCCATGATGTAATCACAGAAGATGTCATCCATGAATGCCTGGAAGGTTGCTGGTGAGTTGCAAAGTCCAAAGAACATGACATTCGGCTCAAATAGGCCAAAAGGAGTGATGAAGGTGGCCTTCCAGCAGTCTTCTGGTTTCATCAGGATGTTGTTATATCCCCAACGGACATCAAATTTGGTGAAGACGCTTGATCCTCTGAGCTTATTCAGGAGTTCAGGAATAAGAGGAAGAGAGTAAGCGTTTTTGATGGTTCCGTCATTGAGATGTCAATAGTCCTGACAGGGGTGAAGCTTTTTACCGTCCTTTTTCTGGACAAAGAAGAAGGGGGCAGCTTGAGGCGACTTGGAAGGGGAGATCTTCCCCAATTTGAGGTTTTCATTTATAAACTCCTTGCATGCTTGTTGCTCGAGGGGGTTGAGTGGATAATTCTTTGCCCACTTCGGGACAAAAGAATCCTTGAGTTTGATCCCATGGTCATATTGTCTGGACGGTGGGAGTTTAGTTGTTCCTTTTTCCGAAAATATGTTGGAAAATTCCTTGTAGGCTGGAGGGAGTATCACATGCTTGTGTTCGCCTGTTGCGCTAGTTTGGTGGACAGCGTGGTCCTGTTAATGATGTAGTCGGGTTTGACATTGTTCTTGTGTTTCTCGAAGATGCGTCGATCTTCTTTGCTCTTCTGGTGGTACGAGTCGTAGAGATCTCGTCCAGTTTGCTCGACTTCGTCATGCCCTAGATACCTTATGAGGTATCTCTGATGAAGAAGGCCGGGGTCCTCTTCGGCAGTGTTCTTGAATTTGGTAGGTGTTAATGTTATCTTCCCTTCTCTCCAGTTAATCTCTGGGTTCATCGTCCGGAGCCAGGGCAGGCCAAGGATGAAGTCATCCTTGCCGCAATTGAGGATCAGTAGATCCCTTTGTTCTTGTACCCCTCCATAGTTGAGGGTCATGTTTGTTTTCTCAGTGATGTCTCCCGAGCGGTTAGAGGAACCATCCACGTTCCACGCTTTGATGGGATTGTCTAAGCGCCATGTGGGAAGTCCTAGAGTGTTGACAGTATCCCGGCTGATGAAACATCCGGTTGCTCTGCTGTCAATAAGCGCATGCAGTCCAACGATTTTCCCCCCTTTCTTCCAGATAGAGATCGGGATCCGAATGGAACTCGATTTCTTTCCAGAAATAAATACAGGGGCAATAGTAACAGAAGTACCAGGCATTGGTCCTGGACTTCCTTCTAAAAATGCACTTGAGCCTTGACATCATTGGTATTGGACTTAACGTGGGTTTCCACAGAGTCCACCTCATCTTCTTGAGTTTCCCATGATACGTGAGAGTCTTCCTGGAGGGGTCATCCATCTTCGGCTAGATTTGGATCTAGAGCCATCTTCAGAGCTCTGAGTAGCTTGTCCTTATTGCTGCTCCTGTCAATGTTTGATAGGAAGAGATCTATGTCTGGATCTTTTCCTTTGACAGTGACCGTGTGCACATGGGTTTCCTTCTTGGTTCCCTTGAATTGGAACGTTTGTTCCTTTGGGTGATTCCTGGTGGAGCAATTCTTCTGATTGCATATAAAGCAGGTTCCATCCCTTATTCATTTGGCGTGTTCTGCTGGAGAGAGGAAGATCCAGTCCACATCCATGGCATTTGGATCTTTCTTGTGTCCTCCTCCATAATGGGCAATGGGTCCTTTCCTAATGGTGCAGAATTGTTTGAGTCCTCCTTCTATCTCCGAAGCTTTCTGGTAAACTTCTTCCATGTTATCTGCTTTCTTTATGGCACCAGACAGGGTAAGTTGCTTGGCGATCTCAGGGTCGATTCCGCAGAGGAACCATTCCAAGTGGGCTTTCACATCGGTGATCTGGCTTCTGACCACCAAGATGGAGAAGGCTGAGATGAACTTCTCAAAACCTCATTTGTCATGAACATCTTGGATTAGGGTGGCCAGTTCTATATGAGCAGCCACAGCGGTGTCGTATGGGGAGAAGGTGGTCTTGAAAGCTTCTTCTACCTTGGCAAAGGTTTTGTCTGCAGTGGGGATGGTGGAGTCCAGTAGTTTGGACAACCATGCTTCAGCGAAGGCCTTTCCTCGGCCTTTTGCCATCCTGTTGAGAAAGACATAGGATTGTCCTCTCTCTTGTAGTTTGTCGTTGAGGGTAAAGTAACCCTTCATTGCCATGAGCCAGCGATTGGCATCATGCGTTTCTCCAGAGAATTCTTCGGGCAGTGCCACTTTAATTTCTCCCATGTCTTCGTCGTCGTCTTCTTCGTTATCCGAGAGGGGTAAAGGTGAAAGGGGGGAGCTGAGGGGGGAGTGTAGAATGAGATCTGGGTCTGGTTCTGTGGGTGGTGGTGGTGGTGGTGTGAACCTCTTGATATCTAGTTCTGGGTGGTCTCTGTGGGAGGCTAGAGTGGTACGAGGTGGGGCTGGAGAGTATGGCACTCCTGAGAATAGTTCTGCGGGTGGGTCATTGCTTCCTCTTGAAGGGTTGACTGATGTGGGAGTGTGGGTTCTCTGACGAGGTATGGTCTGAGAAGATCCAGCAATCCTTCATGATCTGTCAGACCCAATAGAAGAGGGTACGGCAGGTATTCCAAAGAGAGTGGAGTGGGGGTTGTACTGTTGGTTCCTTTCTTTGTCATCTGACTCTGTGTTTGCGGAGAAGCGACTCATCTTGACAAAAGTGTACTACCCATCGTGGGTAGTTCCAAGTAGATCCTTGGTGGTGGCTGGGTTGGATAACACCAGCGATGTGTTCACCTTGATCTTTTGTTATGCTTCGACCTGAAGTGAACAAGTAACACTGGACCGGCAGGTCAAGTTGCATGTTCCTGGATCCTAAAGAGGTATTCCCAAATGGCTATGGCACTGGTGACTCTTGAGTCGCTGAGGCTTCCAAGCACCATCTATGGGCAAAGGCGCATGCTGAATCTAAGTCGACCTGGAAAGGGAAGACTTCTCAGAAAGGCTGAGATCTGAGGAGATGTGGAGGTCGAACGAAGGAGCTTAGTGTGGCTTCTTGACACTAGGCAGTAGATTGTGTAGATCAAGGTGAGGTACATGGGAGAAAGAAGCAGGCCTTTTATAGGCCCTACGTATCGGAGTCCATAGCGGACTCAGAATAAATATGACTCAAAGTAAGTCGGAACAGAACGGAACAGAAGTATAGTACTATAGCCTTGGTGGGTGGAAACGGAAGGTGAGATATAAATATGAAATAGGATTGGGACAGACCGGGATTGGATAAAGTAGGATCACGAGGCAGTGCATAAGGAGAGCACTGCCGAGGAGGTAAAGTCTGTGCAAGGCAATGTAAGTAAAAAGGAAAAGAGTCCGGTGTACTGCTTCTAGAAGACTGTGTCCATCGCCTCCGTGGTAAGGCAGTTCCCCTTGGCGTCGTAATGGTCAAAGCTAAATAGCTCGTTCCACTAGCTTTGAGAAATCTCCGTGTCCAGCTGGAAGTCGGCCCATAGGTCCCGTGACAAGAAGGAAGGAAAAGATAGGGGGTCCTCCCATTCTGTAACAGTGTCAAGATAAAGGTACAACATTAATAGATAGTCTGTAATAGATTAAATAAGGAGGGGTGGTAAGAAGCTGAGCACCACATGCAACTTGATAAATATAGACTAGACCACTAACTGCCCCCTTGGGCCCCAATGCATCCTTTTGAATACTGCTCATAATGCTTGTGCAATTTGGCTGTTGGTAACAGAGGTGACAGTCCCACAGAAGATATAATGGTTTTATGATCTCATGTCTCTTCTTGCAGGACCAGTTGGTCACAGAACTTCACTTGACAGAGGGCAGAAGTGGATACAGTTTACTTGGACAACTCTTCCAAAGATGTGGAGGCTTAAACTTGGAGGGGCTGGCATAGGTCTCTGGACCACTGTTTATGAACCTGTACAACACTGAGGTTGGGATCTCAACCACACGAAAGCCTTTGGTAGTCAATTTTGATGGTGATGCAACACTATTCACTGATGCCTCACTGCTGTGAAAATAGCCAAATGCATTGTTGAAGTGAATAATTGGGGCTTTCCAATTGAACTGTTTGATACTATTCCTATACTCCAGAAGTCAAGATAGGTTGATAGAAACCCTTCAGGAGTTAATAATCTGGAAGAAATCCATATTCTCTGATAGGATCTCCCTCATCATGCTATGAAGAATATTGAGAAATTCATTATGGGAGGAGGAAGTTAAGGAGTATTTATAATGACCATGAGGCTACACATGATTGCCATAAATAAGTTGACAGATCTTTTCAAGGTCAATGCTTATTGGTTAAAAATATGGTGAAAGACAGGGTAAAATCTTGACTGAGACTGCCCCACAAGTGCTGAATGTTGTGAAGCAATCCATAAGAGTATATTAATTATAGGCTTCTTTCCCTGTTAACCATGTTACAATAGCTTCAGGTAAGACTTCATCCAGTTACAAATGGCAGGCAGCAGATTCATAGTGGAGCTAGATCTTGAGATTGATGTGGTTGCTTGAAAAGGAGGCAGAGCAATACCAATATGATATAAAAGGCTTCCAGGTCATGCTGAACTTCATGCATAGGTACTGGAGGCTCATCATTATTGCAGCCACCTCTGTCAAGGTAGAGCAATGTAAATAGCATTTCAATTGACATAAAGGGTAGGGTTCCCTAATGTTTCATCAGCAAACATAGAGGGAAATCACATGAAAATGTACTTACCATTATGTCCAATCCAGGATGTTCTTCAAGTGTGTACTAATGAACCAGGTTCACCAGGTTATTTACACCATCAATGGACTCTGGCATGAAAGTATAAAGTCCACAATCAGCATATTTTTCATTAGGAAGTAGGATATATTCCTCCTCAGTGACAACATTAGCATTCTTGTTTACTATGTCAGGCCTATGGACCAGCACCAACTCCTCAATGGTCACAAAACCCCAGTTGTAGAGCAAATATGATGCTCTCCTTGGATATGTAGTGGGCATGGGATATGATCAAACTTATCTTGAGGAATCATACCCAGGTTGCAAACAAGTGTTATAGAATGGGTGAACCCCACCCCTTTCTCATCACGAGACTTGTGGGCTGACTTACAGCTGGACACAAAGATATCTCAGAGCCAATGAGACAAGCTATTTAGCTTTGACCATCATGATGCTGAATGGAATCACCTGACCATGGAGGCTATGGACACAGTGTTCTAGGCTGTATATGGACTCTTTTCCTTTCTCTTTACTTACTTTGCCTTGAACAGACACTACCTCCTTGACTATGCTCTCTTATATATAGCCTCATGATCCTATTTTACCCATCCTGGTCTATTCCATTCCTATTTCATATTTATACTTATGTTCCAGTTTCACCTGCAGTGGCTGTAGTTCTATTCTGTTCTGTTTGCTCCCAGTTTACATTGGGACCTTTATTTATTCTGAGTCCTATTTGGACTCTAATATGTACACCCTATAAAAGGGCTACTTCTTTACTTCTTGTTCCTTACTTTGATCTATGCAATCAACTGCCTAGTGTCAAGAAGCCTTGCTGAGCTTCTTCATCGCTCTCCCCTCTATCACCTTGGAGCTCAGTAACAGAAGTCTTTCCTTTCCAGGTTGACTTGGTCTTTAGCAAGAGACTTTACCCATAGTCTTTGCTTGGAAGCCACAGCAACTTATGTTATTGCTGCCATAGCCATTCAAAGTTACCTCTTCAGGAACTTGAAAAAATGCCCTTGACCTGCCAGTCCAGTGTTATTTGTTTGCTTCAGGTCAAAGCATAACAACAAGGGGTCTCAAGGGAGGATGCAAAAGGGAAATAATATCTGTGTGGTCATATTGGATTCATGGTCTTGAGCAGCCTGCTGGTGTGCTATAGGAAAAGTTAGTATAGTGACATGCATGATAGCAACAATGATCTAACTTATAGCAATGATTCTCAATAGCTCTAATCTACTATGAAACTCCAATATGGGTACTGCATAAGGCATCATATAGGAGCTTACATGTACTTAAGGTGTGTAGCCCAGGTATATTTCTCCAGCTTTTCTTGCAGCCTTGTCAAGGCACAAGTGGTCAGGTAGTGTTACAATTTTCCTTCTTTCTCATTATGTCTTCCTTCTTAGTTGCTTCTCCTATTTGTGGACACAATGAGGCATGATGTCTTGTACTAACAATGGTTTTCTTCTTATCTGTGGTCCTGCTGTTTTCCTTATTATATAGCTCTTTTCTTGACCATATAATCCCACCCCCTTATCTCAAACTCTATTCTCCTCTCTTCACTTCTCTTATAGTGATGATGTGTCCTCTATATTCCATGTAGAACTATTCCTTTCTATCCTTGGTTTGTGCACTCACTGTCTCCTCTTAAGTAGTCATCTCTCCCCATGTATAACTTTATTCTTGATCTGCACAATTAGATTGATTTTGGACTCATCTGACCAGATAACCCTTCCAGTCCTCCATAGTCCAATTTTGGTACTTACAAGCAAAGGCCAATCTTCTCTTTCTATGGGTAGTAGAGAAAAGGAGTTTTTTGTCTTTACTACAGCCTTCAGTGAGGCCTTCTTTAGGGTATTCCTTATTAACTGTGAGAAGACAGGAGTGACAATGATGGAATTGATGAAATGAGTGGTCTGCACTGCATTTTTGGCCTTGTCAGTAAGGATTTGTTGGATAATAGCATATTTGTTGGTAGGAGAGAGTTTGGAAGGATGGCCACCATGATGGTTTTCTTTCTCTGGTTGGATTTCCTGATGGACCCTGGCCATAGTAGACTTCCCTATGCCAGTTTGGGATGCAATTTTCCAATAGGAATGGTCAAAAAAAGCAAAAGAGATAATATTATCCCTTTGAGTAGCAGAGAGGTGTTTTATGGTGGAAATGAGGTTGTATATGTTGTATCATAACTGGTTACATAATAATGACATAATTTAGCACCTATATAAGTTATGTAACCATGTTACAACATCCTAGGGTCTGATAAATGTAATAGAAGTTCAAAGTCAAACAACTGTCCCAATGATGTGTCATTTCAATATGATTTCCATGTCACCAGATCTCATCCAAATATTTTGACCAAGAGGTGGATGTGTAGCTGTGAGCAAGGGCTTTCTTCCATCCACCAATATTCAAGAGTTTGGATTAGGTACCAAGTCAGCATATTGCAATTAGTCAAAAATACCCAAATATTGGAACAGTTGTTTGAGCCACTGTATATTGTCTCATGGATGCCTCAAGGACATTATGACACTTACCTGCAGTTAGCTGAACACTGCCAAGGGACTGATAGGTACAAACAAGGTACAGGAACAACAATCTCATAATTTGAAATGACATCATTATAGTAAAGGAACAAAGTTGTGTCCATACAAAAATGTGAAACATGTGTCCACAAATTGATGAGTCCTATGAACGACACAGGAGGTGTGGCACAGTCGGATGGCAATCAATGAACTGATAAACTATTTGTAAGTAAAAATGTAGGACCCTCTGCTCAGCATCCAGATACTCTGGGTCTGTGACTATGGGCAATGAGAGAGTGGGAGCACCAGGCCATGATGACATCAAGCTGACAAGGTGCAGCAACATATCCCACCTCCTCCAAGGGCTACTTGACACCAATCCAACTCCAACAGCAGGCAGAGGATCATGGATGATTGCATCCAGTGACGAGGTGTCAAAAACCAAGACAATCATTTGCTCCCTCACTGTGTGAACAGCTGGGTTGGCACAGAGCTGAGCAGTAAAAACATGGTCAATGAGTAGTAGCTCATATTGCACAGAGAGAGCCATTAACTCCCAGAAAATAATCTGGACTTCTTCAGCTACCATGCTATGCACATGCTCAATGCACCAGGAATGATTGTGAAAATGGACCTCCTCAGGGACTTGCTGTTGCAAAATCTGGAATTTGTTACACCTGGCCTGGGTAGGGACAAGTGAGCCTCTGTGATCTGAGTTCAAGTGACTATACAAAGAAGAGTCTTCCTAAAGGATGGGACTCGTTCACAGACCTTCAGTGGGTAATGCTCACAAGGAGACCAATGACCAGAGAAGGGACTAGGGTCAAGGGTTCTATACATCTAAGGTAAGACTTAGATGGGACAAGGGTGCTGACTGACTAGTGAGAGCTAGAAGGGGATCGAGGAGTGACACAAAGATTGGATTCCAGTGACTATATGGAAGTACAGAGGAACTCTAGCATGAGGATCTCTAGTGCTACAACTCAAATATAAGTATTGTAGGATTTGCATGAGGGCAGGCTTAGTAGCGCTCCTTTAGGTAGTATACAAGTCTCAGTGAATCAAGTTGAGTCATGAAGGAAACAGTGACTAAGTGGGAGACAACTGGGTGGAAGCAAAGAGCGGAAGAAGACCGGTTGGCACATAAAGAATGAAGATCACCATAGATGAAGGGGAAAAGGTAGTTTGAGAGCATATGATCGTAACAGAACTCATTCTTTGAGTTTCCCAAGAAATTGAGAGCAGCTTGATGAGTTACATGGTTCTTCTTGGACTGCTTTGTGATGGTAAGTTGCTCATTCCAGGTGGGAGGAATGAGCCAACTGATCTAATGATACCCTGTGTAGGTAGGATCATCCTGGTTGGAAATAGTGATAAATTGTGGTAAGCCATTTAGGATCTCTCACCAGAACTTCTGGGTAGGATATCCAACATGACCAAACCCATAGCCTGCACCCATGCTTGCTGGATCATCAGCCAATTGGTAATATCCTGGCAGACTAATTACCTCCCTCCATAACAACATCAGCAAAGGGTCTGGGAATGGAAAGCTGCTGCCAGGGAGATTTCCAAGAGGATTAACATTACAGTCCACAGATGCAAGGGCTGAAGCCCAAACATCCACAATGGGAGTAAGGCAAGGTAAGATAGAATTATCCCAAGTCAGTTGCTGCTGTGTTGTGTGAGAGGAAGAGGCGTGAGAGGAAGAGGGACAAGAGGAGTCTATTAACAACATCTAAGGATGAGGTTGTACTCAGGTAATAAGGAGTTACTTGCATTGCATGCATCCCTTTTGACCTCAAGCATATTGAGTAGTAGTTGAACTTGCTAACATTTTGCTGACTTGACTGACAACTTTGGTGGAAATTTCATTGATCAATTCAGGAATAAGCTTCTTCAGGTCTGTTGAACAGTGTGATGAGAAGACAATTGGAGAGGGTGGGCATGGGACAATGGAGGAAGAAGACACAATAAGAAGACAGGAATACAATGAAGATGGACCACCAAGGACAGCAGACAATAATGCTGGGACAGATGGGGAAAATGTTTCAGATATAACAGCAGAATTGGAGTTCAGAGGAGCAGCACACTGTAGAGATTGGGATCTCTCTACAGTGATATTCCCCATTTCCATAGTCCTGAAGATATTTCCTACTTTCCCTGTCCTCTTGACAACATCCCAAAGTCAATCTAATGCCTTACAGTATGTATCTCCAGGTCTGAGGTCAGTCCAGAATTCCCTTTTTAATCTGAAACTCAATTTCCAAGTCTGAGTAAGTCTGGAATTACTGTATTAGTTCAGAGTTTTCATATTCAGTCTGTCATTATTATTTCAAGTTTGGACTTCATTCCTTTGTCATCACCATTACCTATAATGACTATACCACTCATTTACACCATTTCAGGACATTTCCTTGTCCACCCTTTTGTCTTGTAACTTAGTTATATCACTTTTTACCAGTTCAGAATTCTCCAGACTATAAGTACTTTGTATTTTCATCTTGAAAATACAGTTTTCCTCACATGGATCTCTTACCATTATATATGATCACTGTCTGCATCATCTGTCACTGTTCCACTTTTCTTCCCTCACTGTCATGCTCTTTCCTCATACTTCCAAAGCATTCCTTGTATTTCAGCAGTCCAGAAATCCCTATTTTCAGTCTGGACTTGTTTGGACCTATCACCCATTGGTTAGCATTATTCAGAGTACTCCTACTGACCTTCCTTCACCATTGAACCCCTTTAGGGATGAACCTTTTGTACCCTTCTTACCTAGGAGTGTCATACCTGGACATTCCATTGTTTTACAATACATGACCCATTCATTCCAACTCTCCAATTGCAAAAGTGGGATGTAATTGCTTACTGCAAGGTTGCCAATTGGTCAGCAAAGGTATGCTTGAGCTTCCCCATCAAATCTCATATGAATTGGAGTGTAAGAATGCTCAGGATGGTGGTGTGTCTCAATATCTGGGTCCCACTTCATCACCACTCTCTTGCAAACTCACATATCCTTCAGGAGTCATGGTAAGAAGAATCTGAGGGACATAGGACTTGTTCTGTCAAACATTCTTTAATACAAGTCATGTTACCTTGTGTCCAGAATTCAAATGCATTACAATTGACATTCATAAGTGGCAACTGGAGCACTGCAAAAGTGAATGAATCAGAACAAGCAAGCAATTGATATTTGAGCATACCTGTTATGCTTTGACCTGGGTAGGGGCTAATATGACCAATGGTAAGCTTGAAGTCTTGGTTCAAGTAGTTTCTGACTTGGATGGATGATGCTCACAAAGAGACCAACAACCATTCAAGGACTAAGGGTTCTAAGGGACTTATCCAAGGGGGAGACCTTGGAGGGGATAAGGAATGAGGAGAGCAAGGACTGAGCTAGTTATTGGTCACTCTAGCTTAGTGTACATGGGAGTCACTATGAGGTATATGTAGGTATGAAGCTAAGTGAGGGCTGGTCTGTAAGAGCCAGATTTGATGGTACAAATGAGGTGATGAAGGAAACAATGATGGCAAGTGAGTCATGACCCAGGCAAGATCGGAATGAGTTAGAAAGAGAACCGGGTGTGGATAGAATAGAAACTGGGCAAAGGGGTCATTGCAAGAGAAAGGAAAAGAAGGTCTGAGGTGAGTTGAACACTCAACCTGGCTAACTTAAGATGAGACTTGGAGAATAGAGTGGTTTACATAGATGATTGTAACAATACCTACAATATGAGGAAATAATAGGTGTAGATTATAACCTTTCAAATTTAGCAATCCTCACTAATGGTATTATTTACATGTACTTGGAAGTATAATCCTGGAAGAATATCACAAAGATTCTTCAATGTGATTGTCCTGTCCAATATACTGGCCTTCAGGGAAGAACACTATGGACCAAACATGGCTGTTATACTCAATAACATAGGGCCAATCTACTTGTGTGTGGAGGCATTCAAAAGAGATAGTAACCATTGTGCAATGACTGAGATAGACCTTCACTCATGTGATAGGGCAATACAACAAATGGTGTTTTCTGCACCAAGAATGGATCATAATCCTGAAGATGCATTGAAACATTTGGCTTCATTGAAGAGAGTGCAGTATAAATTTGATGACTGTTGGCTGACCAAGCAACTGGCAAAGTCTGGGAGAGGTTATGCCTGAACTGACATGCCATAAGTAATAGCTGCTGGTCATTTCTGCTACTAAGCACTCAGACCCACTCTTTGTTGAAAGTGGCCAGGTGGTCATCATTTGGAGAGAAACACACCACCACCTGCTTGAACAACCCCCACCCTATTAGTAGTTGGCTTGTGGTCATGCTCCAGATAAATGTGTGATTGTTACACCCACACATTCTATTAGTACTTGTCATTGCCAAAGTATTCTTTCTTTAATACCATCCAATACCTCCTTGCCATCTGTTAAGACTCTGCAGACCAGATGAGAGTGGATCAGACTTCTCCAGGGAACTCTGAAACTCTGGAGTTGGTCAGACAAATAGGACTTCAGCTTTAGTGACTCAGGGCAGAGTGCTGCACCTTTGCCAAGGTCTGGGTCCTGGATTTAAGAGGAAAGGGATTTTGGAGTTAAAACAGAGGTTTCCTGAAGAACAGAGGTTATCTAAGTCAATAATTTGAACTAAAGAAATGTATATGATTCAGAAGGCTTTATATACAGAGTTTGAAAGAGTATTGGTAACAGATTAGTAAGATGGAATGGAGATGTGGTAAGTAAGACAGGAGTTAGAAGTATGAAAGCCAGAGCTGTACTCCTAAGCAAACATAGGATTGGATGGAATAAAAAGGCTGTTCTAGTATGAAAGGAGATACTAAATATTGTAAGTAAAATAGATCAAAGTCTAAAAGTCAAGAGTAGAAGTCTGAGGGAGCAGAGACTCAAAATGAGTTCAGAATGGGTTTGGAAATGGTTTGGAGGGTCTGGAGTTTGGTATATGACACCATCCTTGACAATGGAGACCAAAAATATTCATAGAGAATGCAAACATTGTATTTTCAATAAATGACCATCTGCATTGGTCTGAATCCAATGATGTTATTTTCCAATCCAGCTAAATAAATGTGATTATCAATATACTGTGTCTGGTAGACTAGGCTTCAATTTGTACTTGGGATTGATGACACTGGTCTGTCTACTAGTATAACAGGGTTTGAGGAAGCTCCTTATTAGCAATATACTGTATAAGGCAAGGGAAATGTGCAATGAATAAAGGGGATACAATGTGGGAGTACAACATATTGAGTATCCATCTCACGTAGCTGCAAAAAAAACATCCATAGCTTGATAAAAGCTTGATAAAAAGAATGACCTACTAGTAAATCAAAAGTGGATAAAATATCTCAAGACTAGGCTGTGAGATAGCTCTTTGAAAGTGTTGTGTTCTGTAAGCTTGCTTTGAATCTAGGAAAAGGTATGTCACAAAGATAGTCCAACAGCCAACCTAACATATATTATTTAAATTGCAACTTGATTGCATTGGATTAAGCATACCATCATTGATGGATAGACACATGAACTTATCTAGAAAATTCATTGACAGTTTAGAAGGCTGCCCACTAGGTGTTGCTAAACCAAGAGGGTAAGAAGATGAGTTAAGTCAATATAAAGATAGTTCAGAAGGGTAGTATACCATCTAACCATCAAACATACTCATAGTACAGATAAAAGGAAAATACTAATATAAGCTTATGTTGAGAACATAGTATATATTTTTGACCAGGACATGCCAGCAGAGCCATCAGCTTGAGGCTGCCTCAGGGACTTGTTGATTGGGATAACAGGTATTATACTAGCAGCTTGATTCAGATGTTGGCATTTGTCAACTTTTTGTTGTCTTTGTTCACTTTTAGTACATCCCTTTTATCACCTAACCAATAGCTGCAGTGGACACCTCTATATACAAGAAAATTGGATGTACAAACACATCATACTGGTCTATTGCACTCTTTCCCAGCCATGACTATATTACATCTGGTGAAGAAAATAGGAAGATTACCTTGCACATCTTTCATGATATTCCTCCAAACTTATACTTCATGGTAGCTGTGATCCACTCTACTTGTAAATGTTGGTAAATGCAATGGTCACTTCAATCCTATTTACAGTAACACAGTTGCTCACCACATGCTCATATAGCCCTGTTGGAAGTAGCACACAATGGCCATCAACTATGCCAAGAAAGCAATTTGGTGACATTAATTATCCTATCATATGGTATCAAGGTTCAGCAGTATGCCATTAGTCACATTGCAAACACATTAGCATACATCAGTGATGGGGAGCATCAGTCAGTCATGTGTGCCATTTACTGCAGTCTCTTGATCAAAAATAATTTTCTTATGTTTATTCAGGTATGTACTTGTCATCATCATTTTTGCTTGTACTAACCTCTCATTTCACTTATGTAATCATATTTGAATGTGATATACACAATGATGGCTTTTCTCACATAAATGATTTGATTGATATTGTGAATGATATATGTATCATAATTCATCACTATTTGGATATGTAAACACTAGGACTTGTAGTAAGTAAAGTTAATCAGGTGTTGTATAGGTTTAACTATTCATCCTACTCATAGGGTTGTCATTGCAAAAAGGTGACCACAAACAAGCCATGTATTCTTTAGTGGGGCAAGGATAATGTTCAGACATTGATATTTGAGATATTCTTCAAGAACACCTCATATATACTTATTCAGATGCAAGAACTTTGGGATAGGAAGTAGTGCCATGAGTAAGAATGCTCTTGATGAAGTTTTCAAATGTATGGCCATGTGGATATTAGCCAAACTAAAAAGCAGTGAACAAGCCATCCTATCACCCATCATTGTGGTAAGAGTGGATTTGTCCAACAAGAGGATACTACTTAATAGGGTTCCATCTTGTGGAAGTTGTGACTAATAAGATTAGGACTCATTATTGTATAGAGCACCCAGGGAACAGCTTACCTGCATGTTCCAAGCAGTATTGCCCATTAACCATTCAATATAAATATGCACTAAATGAAGGGCAGATGTCCAAATACATTAAGAATGAATGAAGTCTATTTGGTTATGGAAGAACAGGTTGGAAAACAAGTGTTCCAGGACTTGAAGGGAATCATACCAGTAGAGTTGAACAGGTCACTTGTCTTGATGGATATCTTCACTTTGTGGCGCTTTCAGCTTGTGTTAAGACTGGTTCTTCTCTGAGTGTAACTCTGGAACTCCAGACTTGAGACAAGTGGGACTTGGCTTTAACTTATGTGTTGTGCCTTGCAAGAGTCTGGTCCCAGATTTTGTAATAGAGATGAGTGGTAGATGGTGTGGGGTCAGAGATTCAAGATAGGGGGGCCAACAAGGTCTTGGGTTAGGATTTCAGAGGTTGAGCTGTTGAGGCTTAGGGAGTGGAGATCAGAAGGAGTATCAAAATTGATTTCAGACTGGAGTTTATGGATACATGGTGAGACTATATATATGGAAGACAGAGTGGGTTTGTTATCAGTGGTGTCTATAATGGGGACTTAGGAATTGGAAATCACTGAGTCAGATAGGTAGGTTATTGAAATCCAGACTATAAGTAAAAGACTGGGCAAGGCTTACAGAGTGCTGCAGGATAGCAGGACCTTGCAGGGTCAATAAGGGAATATCCACTGGGGAATATCCAATGGGGAATAACCATGAGGGAATAAACAGAGGGGATTAACCATAAGAATGGAGAGCAAACAAGGATGAGGTCAAAGGTACAGGTCTGGGAGTCTGGAGTTACAAGATGAGTGAGAAAGGTCCAGAGTTCATATGTATGACTCCAGAATTGAATGGAAGGCTTTGGAGTTGGACCTGTGATTCATGGATGTGACAACTTGGCCCTTTGGAAGCATCTTTGCTTGGCTCCTTAGCTTGGCACATTCTTGAATGATAAGGGGAGCAGTTTGATCTAGAAAATTGGCATGATTATGAATACAAACTTGAACATGTGGTGGATACCAATGAAAGTCTCAAAAACTTGTCAATTACAGCCATGCTGAGCCCAGAGCATACCAGAAATAGGCCAACCTGCTAGTCCTCCTTTGAAGCAAAAGGGTAGTAGAGATTGGATTCACATCTGTCAGTGTGTTTATCAGTAAAAAAGTGTTTGAGGAAGGTCATTCTGAGACCAAACAAGTCACCCCCTTCTACAACATCCACACATGGTGCAATGTCAGCTGCATTGGGAAAGGAACCATTATCTCCAAAATTCATTAGATATACCCACCATTTGGAAATCTCTAACTTACAATATTCTTTTGCAGCCAGTTTCCTGCAGCCATGATTATTGCAAGGGTAATGAGTGAGATACATAAGAATCTTCAGGATCCTCTTGAATAGTAACTAATTGTTACTATGCTTGGAATCCTTTGTCAGTCCATACCCATATCCTAACAAGGGCATTTTTCCAGCCCTGAGCAGGATATGCACTTGCAATAATGCACTAACTGCTGACATGCCAGACCTTGGCAAAGGTAAGTTGTAATAGAAGTTCAAATTTGATGTATGCTGATGGTCTGAACCAAATCTATTGCCACATGGGTGATCTTCTCAATAAGTTGACCTAACTTCCTGTCAAATACATACACAACACCACTATCACTCCCCCTGTTAACAACTTTCACATCTTCTCCAAAAACAACATGCTTCGGTACAGGCACAGTCAGGAGTTTAGTGAAAATGTTCAAATTGCTTTATTGCTATCTAGCTGGTACAAGGTAAAGCTATTGATAGCATTGTCAATAATGGCTAATTCTTTCTTGCTGCTGACCATTGCATACCCTCTACAGAAACATGCATTAAGTGCTATGCCTAAAGAACAAGGTTTCTACAACACACCACTAAACTGCATTGGTGCTCCTGATGATGGTTCCATCAGAAATGTTCATTTTAATGCTGGTAAAAACCATAAGTGATGACTTCATCACTCTGCTTGGAAAACTCCACATTGTCATCATACAGACTAAAGACATGCACATCCAATGCAAAGCAACTGCAATTAACTTGGGCACTGTACTGTTCAATCATATTGCAAATACTGACTGCAACTGCAGTTTGTATACAGTGATAGTACTTGAATCACATTACTGTATATTCCAATTGCAATGTGAGTACCAGGTTCAAACCACCTCATATCCCAAGTGAGGCATATAATCTCAAAGCCAGACCAAATCATTGTGTACAAATTTGTTAAAAGTATTTCTGGGAGGAATTAGTGGTACCATTTTACTTATCTGACTGAGACTATAATTGTTAAGACTGTGCAGACCAGATGAGACTGGGTCAGACTTCTCTGGGGAAAACTCCAGAACTCCGGAGTTGGTCAGATGGATGGGACTTCAGCTTCAGCAACTCGGAGTAGAGCACTATGCCCTTGTCAAGGTCTAAGTCCTGGATTTCAGAGGAGATGGATTTCAGAGTTGGGATGAAGGATTCCCAGAGGACAAGAGGGTTTATCTAATTCAATATTCAGACTGAAGACATGTATATGATTTCAGAGGTCTTTATATATGAAGTCCAAAGGAGTATTAGTAAACAGATCAATAAGATGAAATGGAGATTGGTAAGTAGAATGGAGTCTGATATGAAGATGCCAGAGCTGTGCTTGGAGATGTGAAAGCCAGAGCTGTGCTTCTAAGCAAACACAGGAATCAGAGAAATGGAACTAGTACAAATGGAGAAACTAAATGTTGTAAATGAAATGGAGCAAAGTCCAAGATTTTGGAGTCGAAGTCTGAGGGGTCAGAGGAGTGAAATGAGCTCAGAATGAGCTCAGAGATGGTCTGGAGTCTTTGGAGTTTCAGTATATGACAATAATATATCAACAGGGCTCAGGCATAGGGAGACCAGATAACCAAGCCCTGTGCAAGTCAATCTCCAGCTTCCTTAGCTTCTTTTTAGAACTTTTGGAAGATTCTAAGATATGTATGTACCCAAGCCTTCAGGTGAACTGGATCAGCCTGGTCAGGAGGGCTACATACTTGAAATAGCTCTTGGCTGGAACCATAAAGTTTTTTTGCAATTCAAGGTATAATATATTCTATCTATACTGTCATCCAGGTCAACTACAGAATCTATAAATCTATGCATGGCCTCATTACTGAACATCTTGATCTTATAAAGTGAGTGTGAGCACAGAATACAGTGCTTCTCAAGATGATGAAGAATAAGGTATACAAAATATAAATCTATTAGAATTCTACCTATTGTTCAGGCCAAAGATCAGTTTCCTGACCTTGAGAATTGCTGGCTTGTCAATGACATGATCATGATACATCTGAATTACATATCAAACCATGCTAGGTGACAAGAACTTGAGGTGATAGACTATAAGAGTAAGAAGGTGAAGGTGAAGGTGGGTTCCAGCCCCCTGTTTACTATATGTTGCTGGCCTCTCCACTGCCACCTCTATAGAAATGAGAGCATATATCATACTGCTAGAGATGATTGTTGCTACAGACTACTGATCTGTCCCTATAAATTAACATCTGTCCAGCTTGTTTACTTGCTGATCACCTATGTCTTGTAAAATTCTAAGTACATAAATCACAAAAGCAGAGTACCATACTTTTATCAGATCATTTGGGGATGAGACTGATGGAGAGCCAGATTCAGTGGCACTCATTAGCAATGATATTGGTGAGGCTATGTTCTGTACAAACAATCCTACTGACTTATACACAGTTCATAACATTACAAGACAATATTCATGCAGCTCATTACCTTACAAGGCTGACTATCTAGGTGGTATATGCATAATGTTCACATTAATGGATACAAGCACCAACATATCTGTTCTCTAACTTGAAAAAAAAGAGTGACTGTGGTGGTCTCAGACCTCTGGCCAGTCTGCTTGCAATATATTGAGCAACACTGGATTTGGCATGAGTTTGAGTTGTTTGGTTCAGTTGCTATCTGATGACCCACCACATGATCATGTAGTCTGCTACAATACTGTCTTGGGAGCACATGTTAACAACTCCCTACTGGATTTCCCACTTCTATCCTCATGACAACCATGTTTGTTTGGAACATTGTATCTCCATCACTCAACAATGGGTTTGGAGAAAATACAAAATCAATAAATATGTCAACCCTTGAGAATGGTGACCTCACAGTTATGGATGTATGTAAGGCTAAAAGTCTTGAAATAGACTCTGTAACAGGGAATTACCTGGCTGTCCATGATGAGTTCATGCAGTGTGTAAGTACCTTCACCAGGTGTGGCTAGGCATCTGCAGAGTACACCCCAGGATACCAGTAATCATACTTACACTATTATGATTATCTATGTAAACCACTCTTTTCTCCAAGTCTCACCATATTTAGCCAGGTCAAGTGTTTGACTCACCTTGAACCTTTTTCTCCTGCGATGACCCCTTTGCCCTGTTCCTATTCCATCCACACCCAGTTCACTTTCTTACCCATTCCAATTCTACCCAGGTCATGACTCACTTGATGTCATCGCTTCCTTTACTGCCTTGACTGTACTACCAAACCTAGCTCTTGCAGACCGGCCCTTAACTACTATGATAGTTGCTTATACCTTATAGTAATGCTTATGTACACTAAGCTAGAGTTACCAATAACTAGCTCAGTCCTCACTCTCCTTGTCCCTTAGTCACTCCAAGGACCCCTCCTTAGATAAAGCCCCTAGAACCCTTAGTCCTTGAATGGTCATTGGTCTTTTCATAAGTATTACTCATCCAAGTCCTTGAACCCCTTGACTTTAGCCTACAAGCTAGACCATTGGTCACATTAGCCCTGACCCGGGCTGAAGCATAACACACACCCATACCCCAGGTGGATACCCATACCATTATAGGTATCACTATTCTATATAATAAAATTGACTGGCAAGGGGTTCAAATGTCTGAATTAAGCTTAGCATTGGCTGTATCACTAGCCTTCAAATTAGCTAGTAATTAGTTGTTTTCACTCATTTTCAGCTAAGATATGATTGAGTACAGGTGAAATGTTATCTTGGCAATAGAACAGAGATTATTGATATAATTGTATATATATTCATGTGGTTGACAGTGTTAGAAGTGGCTGTACTGAAATTTTCCAAGGCACCTGGCATTCATTTAAATCACTAATCATGTTATTCAGCACTGATATAAGTACAGATATGATAATTTTTGAGGTTCATATTTAAACCAGTTTGATTGGTTTTGCATTCACTTTGTGAATTTTGAAGATATTAAATAACTAGACTGCTCTAAATTGAAACCAGAAGCAACTGGATCTTCTAAAACTCATTACTATGTGGATAAAGGTAGTTATACATAGTATGTATATATTGAGTCTTTACTAATCATATAGTTAATTATGGGTGGTATGTTATGTTGGATGTATGCATTTAAGTTAAATTGTGCCCCAACCATAAGTATACAACTAACAATATCATATGAATGTATATATATCTGCCAATAAGTTATTACTGGTGTGAAATGTACATAGTTGAAATATGTAGTATTAGTGGTATACGTTCCTCTTGTCAACCAAAAATTAAAAGATTCTACATGTCTAATATACCCACCCATTAATGGGGTATGGGTATGAGTATGGGCATCAAGTGGACCAACCCACACTTATACCCACATGGTACCCATACCCATAACTCTGGTGGGTTATACCCATGCAGATTGTTAAGAATGTATGGATCAGACAAGACCAGCTCAGACTTCTCCAAGTAAACTCCAGAACTCTGGAGTTGGATGGATGGATGGGACTTTGGCTTCAGTCACTTAGAGTGGAGTGCTGCATCCTTGCCAAGATCTGAGTCCTGAATTTCAGAGAAAAGGTATTTCAGAGGTTAAGATAGAAGATTACTGGAGGACAGAGATTATCCAAGTTGATATTTAGACTAAAGAAATATATAATATAATATGAAGATTTATATATGAAGTTCAAAGGTGTTAGTAAAGGATTAGTAAGGTAGAATGGAGATTGGTAAGTAAGACCTACTTCTAAGTGAACACAGAATTGGAGGGAATGGAGAAATAGAACTAGTACAAAAGAAGAAACTAATATCATTAGTAAAATAGAGCAAAGTCTGAAAGTCTGAAGTGGAAGTTCAAATAAGCAGAGGCTTAGATGAGTTTTGAATTGATTTTCCAATTCCACAATGAACTCCAAGGTGGAAGAAGATGGCAGATAGCACAGTTTGAGTGGAAAAAGTAACTGAACCAAGTCAACACTGTGACTTTATTTTGGTGAGACTTCATATTGTATGCTTCAACAACATAACTGACATAGAGATTTGTAGAGCAAAGTTCATCATCTTTTCAAAGACAAACTTACCATCACACAAGACCTTGACTTCATTACACACCAGCCTGCTGATCCAGAGGATATTTATGCTTAGAAATGCAAAAATGACCATCTTTAGAATTCACCTGTATAGCTGTGTCCTAACAGATGAGATCTTGCCTATCCAAGTATATTTCCATCTTCAGGTAGGTTTTTAAGCCCTCTGTGAGAAGGAGTTCAAGAATCACCTTTGTGTTTCCATCATTTATGATAGGTTCAACAGTCCAGGCTGGTGAGAGAAGTTCAAAGAAAAGAGTGGAGGCAGCCAACACCACCCTTCTGGGAAGCACTTACTAGCATTGGAATTTTCTGTGCACACAATGTCTGGGGACTTTTATCTAAGAACCACTGGATCAAGTTACATATGTCATGGACTAATTCAAATTTGGGCAGAATTATTTTGGATAATATCATAATTGTGTTGTTCTGTTTTGAATTGAGTTCTGAAAAGGAAATTCACATAGTATCAGTAAGCTTTTGGGCAGTTCTTCTATAATACCTGATGTACCATCTTCCATCCTGTAATACCTCCTATATCATATTATGAAGTATGATATTCTCCAGCCTTGTCAAGCATCTGATGTACATCTACAAGACAAGTGAAATGAAATATGCAGTCAGTAAGACTTTGACAACTTACGAATCTTTATGACCATGGGATGGATGCATCTGATTGGCCAACATCATAATCTTGCATGTCGGGATTAGATATCATAGAGATCATCAATACTTGATGAGGATGCCATACTATCTATCAATCATTGCCAGTGGAACAGGACAATGCAAAAAATGATATTGTCTATCTAAGCCACATACCACTAGTAGACTACAGTAATCAGTTGTGCAAAGTATGGAAAGTCTCCTTGCTGCAAAAGTGTTCAGATAGTAGTGTACATAACCCTTCATGCACATTTTACTACTGGGGGGTATGTTATGAAAGGCAGTATCACAGACAGGAATAAAATGAAGTAGCCAGACTACATACATCAGAGGAACAATGCCAGCTGTGGGAGCTATTAAAGGATCCATGTGTTCAACTTGGTGGAGGCCAACACTTTGTCAACTGGCAAACATTGGAAGTATCTGGAAATAATGCATGTAGCAAAGAGGTATGGCAGTGAGATACAGTGGTAGCACACTCTTGCTTTTTGGCATGAATACTGCACAAACTTGAGCAACGTCTAAAAATATGTGAACAAAGGTGACAAAAATTACAACTTAAATCATACCATACAGATCACTGTCTCCATGGCAAAGCAGCACTGGATCACAGTATCCAAGGGGTTATTCTTCTGAAGGGGGATAAGTTTGGACAACTTGGCTTTTCTCCAGATATTGCCCATGGAATGATGAATGCAGCTGGATACAAAAATTTATTCCAGATAGACACATTTCCTGAAGTGTCCCACTCACATGTTGGATGACCTTGTGAAGAATCCTGAATGTAACGTGACATGGCAAGGGGAAGATCAGGGAGATGGTAAATCATCTGCATTTGGTGTATGGACATCACATTATGGTCTGGCTGAAGGGTAACATGAAGAGCTATCTCTCCATCCATCAAGATCAAGCTGTTTCAATTCTGGAAGTGGTTATGGATCTGGTAAGGGCATGGAATGTCAACATCTTTCCGGGTAAGACATGCTGAATGAACTTGAAACTGGGGTCAATTGTAGTGACCTCTTGATGTTTCATGTGAACCACCATATCAATTGCTGAGCTGTCCACCATGCCTAAAACCAAGTAGAGATCAAATAGTCAAATAGTCTCCTTGTGGTTGAGGATGTCCACAATTTGATTGGTAAAGGTATGGGCTGAACAACTAGTACACTGAAAGGTCATTTTACAATGGGTGATCAGGAGGCGCTCTCACACATCTGCTGTATACTGGATGAGCACACCATTTTCTTTTGTCTGGCATACAAAGCTTGCCATAAGCTCCAACTTTGGAATCCTGAAATGAGCAATGGTTCCCTTCATGCCCCTCTGTGCTCCCAGGTCGATGATGCACTGCTTCCTAGAATGGAAATCTAAGAGCACCTGTTCCATCTTAGAAATAGAAGAATCAGTATACATGGGATCCTGCACACAGTAGCTGAACTCCACCATGGCACGAATGGGGTAGATAGGTTCATCCAAGACTGCACTGGCACTGTCCAGGACTGGTACCAGTCATCTTTCCATATTGCGGAAGTCTCAACCTGATGCTTGTGGTTGATGAGTCACGCCACTGGCAAAATGGCAGAAGGAAATTTGTTGGTGGAGATTCATGAAGCAAGTATCAAGCATATGGGAACCTGCCACAACCTTGCACCACTCGAGAACATGGTCATAAAAAAATTTGTGTAGGATGTGGAGGATCTCGCCTGTGAGGAAGAGGGAGGGCTTAGCGAATAACCAATTGTGCCAGAAGGGTAGGTGGACTCCTAGGAGCTTCAAGAGCTTCACAGCTCTTTGAAAGGGACCGATGTCCCAGGGTTGCACTTCCTTGCATAGCTCCTGTATCTGCCTGAGTGTGGTATCATGTGTTCGAGGTTCAGCCAATGTGGTGTTCCCAAACTGAGGCAGCTCGGCCATGGTGACAGGAGAGGCATTCTTGGATATGCATGCAATGAGTTGTTGCTCAGGAAGGTCGGCGATGTATGAGACTAGGGGAGTGAAACATCTTCGCATACTTCTGCTGGCATCAGCGAGCATGTGACCATTCAATGCTGCATCTTTCAGCGACGTGGTAATGACATCCAGTGACCAATGGAAGAGCCAAGATTGGAGGAGGGTTTTATATTGGAATCAACTTTGAAGCTCAGAGAAGGAATAAATCTGACACATCGCCACGCTTGAGATGTCGCCTGCATCCTGATGTCCAACTGAATATTCCTGATAGTCAAGAAAATGTGATACATTTGGAGACCACTGGTATGCCATGTGACAGGAGTTTTGTCAGAAGCTAGAATGATGGGCACCATTGTTGCTCCAAGGGGAAGTTTGTCCTGACATGCAATCGACACAATGTTAGCTGTTAATCGCCTAACACTATCGGCATCTTGATTACTCACTTGGATTGTGTGAGCATGTGTTCCCATAAAAAATTTGCTGTACTTGCGCTCTGTACCACACATGGTGATGTGGGGGTCATAAGTCATATACTTGGCAAACATCAGGTTGGAGAAGAGATCTCTGGTAGCTTTGAGCCCATCATGCCAGATCCAGTGAGTATCCTGTAGCATTTTGAATCCCTATATTTTGATCTTCATAGACTTCCATTGTACTCCTTCTGGAAGGGCTGAAAGTAAAGCATACATATGATCCATGTTTTGGAAGGATGGCCTCAGTCAGGTTTCGAACTGCTTATGACTGGTGAGACTGAGACCAACATATTTGGTGTGCATGCAATACACCCATGGTAGCTTCAGCAACTCAGATACCTGTGTTTTAGTCATATTCAATGCCAGAAACTTTGCCAGTGACCATTCGCCCTCATCAGCAAATGAATAGTAGATCTGATGCTTGCGACATTGCTTGTGCTCGTGTTTCCTCAAGTGATCTAACAGTGTTTCACCTTTCCATGGACAAATCCAGAATTTGGGTGGAATTGACCAGAAACATTGGTTTCTCCAGCACCTCACACAAATGCAGGAGGGGTAGGAATTGCAAATGAATCTTCCATGTAGTGACTTGGATAGAGAGCAAGCTGATAGATTTTGATAAGTCTTTCAAAGTCAGATCAAAGTCAGATTGTATGCAACTCCAACTATACTTCTACTTGTAGTCAACCTTCCTGTGGCATGGCCCTCCAACCACCACCACCAAGCACATATACATATCACATCATAACATGATTGAGACACCTCGACTCTCTCCCTCAGTTGCTACCTCTTTGAATTCCTCTTTTTTGCACAGTCCTAGAGAGGGTAAAGTACTTATTGGGCCAAATATCAAATTCCCACACATCAGCAACCCACATATCTCCTCTCCCAGCAAGAGCCCCCCTTCCTTTCACAATGATTTCTCTTACTGACGAAGAAGCACAAGCCCAGCTGCAATTTCTACCAGGGTCCACAGAGTGTATTCCCCCTCCCCATCTCACTCTCGCCCATATGCAATCAATGCAACTCCTCAGGAGCTTCATATTGCATCGCATTTGCTTTTACTATTATCTCCTTATAACAGGTCCCCACAGGATATAAAGTGGGTATGTTTACCAATGACCTATCCCTATTTGACTTTTTGACTGACTTCGCTCCAACCAACCCAGGCCAAGGATTATTATATCAGTGCTCTTACTGATATCCCTCACACAGTGCTAAAGAGTGCATACAAGTTCAAGCTTGCAGATTGTGAGTGCATTGCACACTGGGTTGCCCTTGCCAGGGCTGAGCTCAAATCTCTGGAATGGTGCTGAACCCTTGTGAGGGACATCAAGGAAAGCCACAAGAATAACCTCATAGCAGCCAATGAGCAGCTGGGACTCCTGAAGATGCTGCTTGCATTGAGGCATTCCTCTGCTGATGTGGCAGGGGATGAGTATCTGCAGCGGGCCACATGCAAGGATGAGTTATTGGAACTTCTATGGGTGAACGAGGAGATAGGATACATTCAGGAAGCCATGCAATCACAAAGCCACACAAGGAACTGTGCACTATTCAGGGCGACAAGGGAAAATAGCAATAATGATGACAGCAGAGATCAGGGGGACTCCGATGTTCTGCCCATGGCTCCAATCCTTCCCTCTGAGTAATTTGGATGTGTATGAGTTTCTATATTGATGATATCATGTAATGTATATAATTGAATGGTTTTGCACACCCTGCTGCATTCAGAGTTTCATGCCTCTGCATGGTCAAGCTGTATGTCCCCTCAGGCCTCATTTTATCGATCACTTGTTACTAACACAACAAAAAGTTATCCAAGATCCATCAGTGACACGCATCTCTTTAACTTACAAGGGGAGGTACCTGAGGATCCTGACATATTATCATCAGAACTTTGCTGGCCCCAAGTGCAGGTGGCGGGACCTTCAGCAACTGGATCACATTTCCCAATTGGGGCAGATTTTGTCCCTTTTAAACCAACCAAGCACAGGAAGCATTCGGAAATATCTGGCACAAGATCACAGGCTGCCCTGACTACCTACTGAATCCTATATTAGGCTACACTGCTCCTCCCATCCAGTTCACTCACCCCCAAATCCAGTACATTGATTGATTTGGTCACCACAAATCAAACATTATTGTTGTACGTCCCTATTCTTCCCTCAATCATTTTTACTGACCTTGCTACTGTACAGGGTGCAGATACTGCACATCCCCACTGTGCTCATCGACATGAATCATGTGGCCATGTTCTGCTGCCACCACAACTGCAGCCTCCCCACATTCTGATCCAACCTGGCACAACCAGCCCTCCCCCAGGTCCTACCATGTCCATCACTGACTCAGATATATCCCATGCTCAAATCCAACCCAGCGACACCCCCAGAGACTTGCTCCCTCCCCCTCCAGGTCCTACTGCATCCACCACTGAGTCAGATGCCCAGGTACTACCACCACCGGTGCAACCTGTGTTACTGAGCACACCTGAAAAGAAGAAGGTGCTGATGAACACAAGGGCTGAGATTGTTCAATTGATGGCGGTTAGGGTAGCCACACCAAGTGGCTCAGTTCGGAAGGAAATGCACAAATGTGCAAAGCTGACTGGGATGTGGTCAGTCACTGGTGGAGCCACAGTGGTTCCACCCGACAATCTGGATCATGAAATCACACAAATAATGGGTACTGTCCGATGCCAGTGGAAGGAAGACTGTTTACCAGTGCTCGTTATTTTCTATCAACTCCATGATCTCAAGGGGCCCACCAATGCGGAATCACAGAAGTAGTACTGCAAAAACTGGATCAGATAGCTACTCGAGGACTTTGACTTCCTTTGTGAGCACCCAACCACTCCCCATTTCACCTCAAAGTTCTTTCAGAAGTATATTCTCAACATTTTCCTATTCAACCATTTTAACTTTGCCATGCACCTAAACTTGGTTGAACAGATAGATAATGTATATTGCTTCACAGGAGCCTTAATAATCAGTGCCCTGCATGATCTTGAAGAAGGGTTCTTTGACCCTCAAGATGTCAGTGGTGAACTTTGGTTGGAATATTATGGACAGATCAAGGTTTTCTTGGAGAGGATGTGACATGATGAGTTGTTGAGGGCCTGTCTTACAAATGCACAGTTAGATTTATTCACGAGGGGGCAGGAGAACCTGCAACTATGAATCTCGGATGTATGATTGTCTTATCTACTCAAGATAGACCATAAATGTAAACATTGGTGGGCAATGATAATGTAACCTGGCACAATGTAACTTTAGTATGCAAGTCTGGCCAAAAGGAGAAAAAAAGTATACTATACCTTTTTCGTCTGCCAAGTGAAGGTGAATGTTAGGCCCAGGGGCTAATTCGCCCCATATGTACCTACTAAGGACAAGCTGCGCATGTGATACTTAAAGGTCACATGTGCATATATTATGGAATAGCTGTACTGTTAAGACTGTGTGGACTGGATGAGACCGGGTCGGACTTCTCCAGGGGAAACTCTGGAACTCCAGAGTTGGTTGGACAGATGGGACTTCAGCTTCAGCAACTCGGAGCGGAGCGCTGCACCCTCATCAAGGTCTAAGTCCTGGATTTTGGAGGAAGATGATTTTGGAGTTGGGATGAAGGATTCCTGGAGGACAAGAGGGTGTATCTAATTCGATATTCAGACTAAAGAGAAGTTACATGAATTGGATGTCTTTATATACGAAGTCCGAAGGAGTATTAGTAAACGGATCAGTAATATGAAATGGAGATTGGTAAGTAAACAGAGTCGGGTACAAATGGGCCAGAGCTGTGCTCGGAGATGTGAAAGCCGGAGCTGTGCAAGCACAGGATCGGAGACAGGTAATTAGCAGAACTAGTACATATAGAGACAAGTGTTGTAACAAGAATGAAGAGAGACATACAACAAAATACTAAGTAGAACTCCGAGGGCTCAGAGTTGCATCCTGAGCGAGATTGCGCCGGAGTTGTTGAGGAGTTGTTCGGAGGTGATCAGAGTTGGTGGTACAGGATATGACACGTACATGTGATACCTTGGTATCACATGTACATGTAGCATAGATAAAAGGATGGGCTACTTATTGACAGGCCCATATAGTTTTACCTTACTCCCTCACCTTGCAAATACCAATACAGTACACTTCGCTTGTGTGAATTAAGGTTCAATGACACCTTACATCTTTTTTGAAGTCCGTAACCCATCTTTTGCAATGAGTTGAATGGTAACACGCAGCTATGTGTGGACTGTGGTAAATAAACTGCCTGAGACACCGGGTGACCCGCCCAAAGATGACACAGTTCGTTAACCTTTGAGGGAACCCCCCAAAGGCAAGAAGACAAGCAAGAAACCGAAAAAAGGAGCACCAGCTCCCTGGATTGAGGTTGAAGATACTGGTCAGGGATCAGGCCAGACCAAGACCGGTAAACCGATGCCTGGTTAATTCCAGTCATCGCAGACTTTGGAAAGCAGTACTGAGAAAGGTACACAGCCTGATTTGGGTGGGATCGCTGATGAAACAATGAGCTCGCTCACCACACAGTATACCAAGGCTGAGCTCTCGCACATCATGACTGAGCCAGTGATGATCGAGAGGACTGAGAGTCCTCTTGGGCGGATATACTCAGAAGGAGTAGCACCATCATTGAGGGAACCCTCAGAGTACAACCCTCTGATGGACCCCTTACATGCCCTTGCTGCAGTGAATGAATTCCTAGAGGGAGTTCAGCAGCAATGGCTGCAGTATGGGGCTACCCCTGAAGGGGCTAGCCTCTATGGGATAAACCCAGGATGACATCAGGCCTGGAAAATTGAGCACTGTCGAAATGCACTCAACAAGGAGGTTGGGAAAGAGGCCTCCAGCAGGGCTACCAGCCCTGTGAAAGACATACCAGTTAAGATAGAGGAGAGCACTCCTCGTGATGCTCCCAAAGAAAAGGGAAAACATCAAAAAGGGCTAGCCCCAAGCATGATACACCGCCCAGCGTACCTGTCTGGGTGGAGCTTGGACTGCCATTTATATGGGTCACAAAGAGGTTCTGCAGTCCTGTACCAGCTGGTGCAGGAACATGCGACAGCAGGTAAGGGCCAGGAACAAGCTCCCCCTCGCCAAAGGGGACAAGGAGGAGATCCCCTGGGTGATGATGACGACTTGGGCCAAGAATGTTGCCGCCAACTTGGCAAGGGACATGCAGGGAACGGACCTCCCAGGGGAGGCCCCCCTAGGAGAGGTCGACATGGAGGAAGCTCCCCTGATGGTCCCGACTCCTCTGATGAGGGGGACAGTGATCTGAATGATGATCATATGGACCAGGGAGGAGGCTCCCCGACCAACCAATTGGCAGGACAACCTGCAGCTCAAATGGCACCACACATGGGCCGAACCCCTTGCCACAACTATCTCCGGGGATTTACCCTGGGAAATGTGTGCTATACGGGTGCAATGCAGCACAGATATGTGCAACACATATGGGACATGGTCAGGCAACCGACTAGTCCCATAGGGCCTGAAGTAAAGGTGATGAACCCGCCCAAACTGGGAAAGTATGGAGGCCAAGATGACCTCGAGAAGGTCGATGACTGGCTCAGCCAGATTCTGAAGTACTTCCATACCTTCAAAATAACCAGACCAGCTCACGACAATAATCGTGTTCTGTACACTGGGCTGTGTTACGATTGTACACTCTTGGACTACCTTTTCCTTTCATCTATGGTGACCATTTCTCGTTCACGTGCCAACCGGTTCCTCTTTCTGCTCTTCGCTTCCACCCGGTTGTCACCTCACTTAGTCACTGTTTCCCCATGACTCACTCTGACTCGTCGTGACTCGTGTATTCCCAAAGCAGTGCCTTTTAGCCTGCCCTCATGCAAACCCTATGATACTTATATCTGAGTCATAGCACTAGAGATCCTTACGCTAGAGTTCCTCTGTACTTCCATCTAAGTACCTGGAATCCAATCTCTGTGTCTCCTCCTCAATTCCCTTCTAGCTCACGCTAGTCGGTTAGCATCTTAGTCCCGTCTGCGACTCCAACTCATACTCGGCCAGACGTATAGTCCCCTTGACCTTATGGTCTAGTACCCCTGACCCTAGTCCCTTCCTTGGTTGTTGGTCTCTTCGTGAGCATCACCCATTGAAGGTCCGAAGTCAAGCCCCATCCATAGGAAGGCTTGTCTTTGTATAGCAACCCAAACTCAATCACAGAGGCACGCTCGTCCCTACCTGGGCCAAGTGTAACAAAACTCTAGCGTACCAAACCGTGCTACCATCGCATAGTCACCATTTCTCAACCACCTCCGAACCCAAGGAGGAGCACTCGCCCTCAGTTACCACCCTTGACCTCTGTGTGGAGAATCCCTCCCCCAGAACATTCGGAACCCTCTTCCACCAAGGAATCCGAATTATCCTCGAACTCCGACAAGCTTCTACCATCACTGGCCGAAGCCGAATCCACTCGAACCTTAGCCCGTGAACTTTCTCACAACCTCTCTGCCGCAGCAACTCTCACCAGAGTTCCCACACCCCCATCTCCCACCCCCATTCAATGAAACAACCCTTTCCCTTTCCCCTCTCTCAACCCTGTCCAACCCCCGCTTCCCCCCAATCCCCCACCACTTCCCCCATTTCCCAGACCACCTATGACTACCCCCCAGAAACCCACGGAACTTTGTCTCGGCACCCCGGAAGCCTTTGATGGCTCCACAGTTAAAGCTCAACCCTGGCTACGAAGCATAGTACTTTACCTTGCCATCAACAACAAGGTATATGACACCGAAGAAAAGCATATCACCTATGCTTTATCTTACATGACCAAAGGCTCCGCCCAGACCTGGGCAGACACCTTCAGGGAGTCACTTGGGCCAACTTCGTCACTGAGTTCGATAAGACCTTTAAACAGTCTGACATCATAGGCTCCGCCATCAATTGGCTCGCCACCAAGCGAATGATCGAGAAGAAGGATGGTGTCTTCTCTCCATCTCTCACTACATACACCACCGACTTTAGAAACTGCATCGCCATCTCCAAGATCACTGACGACAATGTTCTTATCAACTACTTCTCCACAGGCATCGCACCCACCCTTATGGAGAAAGTTTATGGAATGGACACCGTACCCACCACGGTTGAAGAGTGGTATAAGAAGATCTTAACCTTCGACACTCAGATGAAACACGCTGCAGAGATCAATAGACATTACAAGAAACCCACCGCCTACTACCCATACACCCCCTCCCACTCTTCCTCTTCCCACAAGGAGGAGAAAGACCCCAATACCATGGACGTAGATGCCATCAAGCTCGCCAAGCTTACCCCGAAGGAATGACAAGAATGCTTCAAAGAAGGGAAGTGTTTCCGATGCAGGAAGAAGGGCCACTCCGCCCAGGACTGCCCGGAGTTCACCATCCCGTCCAAGAAGGTTCGACGAACCCCCGCCGACCTCCCCAAGCTTATAGCATGTGAAGATGACAATGATGAAGAAGACTTGGTCAAACGAGTTGCCTTCTCTATCATGGAACAGGATTTTTAAATAGGAGACCCTCATCAACGTGGTCCTCTCCCCCCTCTGTAACCTGTGCACCTGTAGTTGTATCGCTGTCTGTGAAATCTATGAAGATTCCCCTACAACTAGTTGTTCCCTCACATACCATGAAAACCGTTGACACCCGCGCTCTCATCGATAGCAGTGCAGACATCTCCTGCATTGATTGGGCTTTCGTCCGAAAGCACAAACTCCCCACCAAACGCCTCCCCGACCCCATTCCCATCTGAAACGTCGACCAGTCCTCCAATAAGACTGGTGCAATCCGCTTCACCTGTTCCCTCTTTACCTGCATCGAAGGAATCACGCAAAAGGTGAAGTTTCACATGATGTCCTGCGGAAACAAGAACATCATCCTAGGCCTCCCCTGGCTCCGCACCACGAACCCCACCATTGATTGGAACAGACAGACCCTCTCCATTTTGGAGTCACTCGACCAATTAAAAGAACTCTACATGCAATCCACTGCAGACGCCACCCGACATGATTCCCATTTCAGGACATTCAAAGACTCTTGGAAACTCCCGAAACATGTCAACGTTAACACTGTTGATGATGCCCACCTCTTTGAGTACCTTAACATCGAGTCCGAAGAGGACTACTTAGTCCGTGCCAATGACAACCGAATCATTAATTGCATCATCCGATGTGGATCTCGGTTCATCCCCGCCACCATCATAGCTAAACTTACCACTGCCACGGAACTAGCTGCCACAGCAGAAAAGGCCAAGCCCAAAAAGGTCCTACCCCCAGAATACTCAGAATTTGCCAAGGTTTTCTCAGATGAAGCCAGCAAATGTCTTCCCCCGTCCCATTCCTACGACCACGAAATCAACCTCTCCTGTCATTCCAACCCCACGTTGGAAAACTGTATCCCCTATCTCTGGACGAACGAAAGGCAACCAAGGACTTCCTCGATGAGCACCTCTCGTTGGGAAAGATCTGCCCTTCCAATTCCCCCCAGGCCTCCCCTTTCTTCTTGGTCAAGAAGAAAGATGGCAAACTCCGCCCCTGCCAAGACTATTGACGACTCAACGCCGAGACTGTCAAGGCCACATACCCATTGCCATTGATCCCTGACCTCATTGACAAACTCCAAGGTGCCAAACGATTCACGAAGTTTGACATCCATTGGGGCTATAACAATGTTCGCATCAAAGACGGCGATCAATGGAAAGCCGCCTTTATCACTCACAAAGGACTCTATGAACCAGCAGTCATGTTCTTTGGTCTCTCTAATTCGCCCACCACCTTCCAGAGGTTCATGAATGACTCCTTTTGGGATATGATCGCCGAAGGATGGCTTGTCATTTACATGGACGACCTCCTCATCTTCTCCTCTGACCCCGAACTCCACACCAAACGAACCTGCCATGTCCTCCAACGTATGGAGGAGCTCGATCTCCACCTCTGCCTCGAAAAGTGTACTTTCAACGTTGAAGAAGTAGACTACCTCGGCATGATCGTCCGCCCCGGCGAGATTGCCATGGACCCCGTCAAGCTCGATGGGATCTCCTCCTGGCCCACTCTAATGTCCGTCAAAGACGTCCGCTCCTTCCTCGGTTTTGCCAATTTCTATCAACCATTCATCTCAAACTACTCCACCATCGCCCACCCCCTCATCAACCTTACCAAGAAGTCCACCCTGTGGTCTTGGTCCATTGCATGTGAACTCGCGTTCTCCACCCTCAAAGAGATGTTCACCTCGGAACCCGTCCTCCAACTCCCAGACCAAACCCGCCCCTTTGCCATTGCCACCGACACCTCACAGTTTGCATCTGGCGCCATCCTCCTCCAAACCAATTGCAATGGCCAATGGCGCCCAAGTTGTTCTTACTCCTCCCATTCGTTCGCCCCCGCCAAATGGAACTACAACATCCATGATTGTGAACTCCTTGCCATTATCCGCACTCTCAAAACCTGGCGACACTATCTCCAGGGATCCTCATTCCCGGTCCAAGTATTCACTGACCATAAGAACCTCCTTTACTTTCGAAAAGCTCAGACCTTGAACCGCCACCAAGCCCGCTGGCTCCTCGACCTTGCAGATTTTGATCTGACCATGTCCCATGTCCCTGGCTCCCTCCTTTCCGGACCCGATGCCCTTTCCCGTCGCCTGGACCATCTCCCACCCGCTGGTACCCCCGATAACTCTGCCCAAACTCTCCTCCCCGACTCCTTATTCGTCCAGTTACTTGACACCTCCCTCAAGAACCATATTAGCTCCACATCCAAGACCAACCCTCTGTTCCTGACCACCCTCCAAGCTTTGGACAGTGACATCCCTCCCGCCTTCCGCTCCTGTCTAAGCAATTGGCAGCTCCTCAAAGGCGTTCTCATGTATAAGGGTCGCGTCTATGTTCCCCCCAACCTGGCCCTCCACTGCTCTATCTTGGAGCATTGCCACGACCATGCCTCCGCTAGCCACCCTGGCTTCCTTAAGACTCGTCAACTCGTAGCCGCCGAGTACTGGTGGCCTGGCCTTGCGCATTTCGTCCGCCAGTACGTCGAGGGTTGTGCTATTTGCCAGCAGAACAAGCCAAATACTCACCCTACTACCACGCCCCTCACCCCCATCCTGTCCTCCTGCTCCCACCCCTTCCAGCAGGTCTCCTGTGACCTTATCACTGATCTCCCTGCCTCCTCCGGTTTCGACTCCTTGTTGGTCGTGGTCGACCACGGGCTTACTAAGGGGGTAATTCTCTGTCCTACCAAGAAAACCATCACCGCTGAAGGAATTGCCGCCCTCTTCTTCCTCAAAGTCTACACCCGGTTCAGCCTTTATGAGAAAATCATATCAGATCGAGGCCCCAACTTTGCCTCCTCCTTCGCCAAGGAACTCGGATGCCTCCTCGGCTACTCCCTCACCCTCTCCACCACTTATCACCCCCAGACTGATGGAGAGACCGAACAAGTCAACCAGGAAGTTGAGACCTATCTCCGCATCTTCTGTGGAACTAACCCCACCTCATGGTCTGATATGATTCCCCACACCGAGTTCACCCACAATCACCGCACTCACTCTGTAACCAGCAAATCCCCATTCTTCCTAATGATGGGCTTTGAACCCCAGTCATTACCCTCCGTCCTCCCATTCTCCACTCTCCCCGCTGTCAACGACCGCCTCTCCACCCTCACCAAGGCAAGAGACGAAGCACTTGCCTCCCACAACCTCACTCGCCAAGTCATGGCCTCCTGCAACCGGAAGAACTTCTCCCCTTTCACCAAGGGCAATAAGGTGTGGCTAGAAGCCCGGAACCTGAAGCAGAACATGACGTCTCCTAAGTTTGCACCAAAACGTGAAGGACCCTTTACTGTTGTTAAGGTGCTATCTTCCATCACCTACCAACTCCGCCTACCAAAGACTTGGAAAATACACCCGGTCTTCCATGCCTCGCTTCTTACGCCCTACCGTGAGAATGATGTCCATGGGAAGAACTTCCCCACCCCACCTCCTGACCTTATCGGCGGAGAGGAAGAATACGAAATCGAGAAGCTTCTACGCCACCGTGGCCCTCCGTCGGGACACCACTATCTGGTCCGATGGAAGGGATACACAGCCGAGGAAGACACCTGGACCCCCAAATGGGAGTTGAAACATGCAAAGTCCGCCCTGGAAGACTATAAGAAGCTCCACCCTTCCGTCTTCCCCTCCTCAGTCCCCCTCGTCTAAACCTCCACCACCCAAACACAGAAAATGACTTCCTCCATTCCCACCTACGATGAACTCCGCCTAGACGGCCACTTCATGATCCTGGCCTCGTCCCCTGCTCTGTCGTCCCAACATTCCATCACCGCCCTCTCCACCCCCGACTCCCTGTCTATGGCATCCTCCCTCACGGCGTCGTCTGTGACTCTTTCCCCGGTCTCCCAAGCCCTCTACTCCCCCCTCATAATCTCCAGCACCCACGTGTCCCCTGGCTGGTATCCTACCACTACCCCTTGGGCAAACGACGATGTCCCCGAGTTGTCTCTCCCCCCTACTGGAAATCCTCCATCTGTCCTGTCTGTCACCGTTCTGGAGTTTGCAGACAAACACAAACGAGAACCAATGTCCGACGCTGATGTGCGTCGCCTCAATGCCTATCTCTTAGATTCCCATTTGACCTCCACCTTTTCTGCCCACTGTGATATGGACTTGCTGTTTCAAACCATTTACTTAGCCTACCTACAGACCTCCAACCTCCTCCCCCTCGCATCCCACCCGAACCCTGACGCCCATGCCACGTTTCTCTTCTGCCGCATCCATAACGTGTACTGGCACATCTGCACCCAGCTCCTCTCCACCGCATACCAGCTTGGCATGCTGGACTTCTTTGATGACCTGGACAGGTACCTTAAACAGACCACTGGCGTGCAACGCTGCCCCTTACCCATCCCTGCTGTCTACTGCCGCCGGGTTCCCCCTCCACCCCATGTCCCAACCCCTCTGGCGTCATCCCCGTCCGCGTCCTCTGATGCTCTCACCCCCGAAGAGCTGGCTGCTGTCCAACAGGCAGAGCGCCTCATCCATCACCCCTCCGTCCCAGTCCTCCTCCCTGGTGACCCCGGGTATAACCACGCATGCTTCACTTGCCATTGCCCCGACCATTGGAAGGTCGACTGCCCCAATTACCAATATCTCTGTTGCAAGAAATGCGCCCATGGCCACCTTTACAGGTCCTGCCCAGACCGCTCCTACCTCCATTGTCGGTCTCCACCACCTGCCATCCCATCCTCCTCGTCCTCCTCCATGTCCCGCTCCTCTCATTCTACTTGGTCTTCTCGCTCCTCGTGTCACTCCACCTGTGCCCCGCCCCTCTTGTCGCTGGACCGTGCCCGCCTCACCCTCCTGGACTGACTGTCCACCGAGCCCTATCCACCCCGCACCAGCGATGATGACACCACCACTGACAACGAGATTGCCCTCATCGAGGAGTACGTCTACCGGTCCCGCTCCCCGCCCCCCACGACCACCTTGCCAGACGGTGACCTTGACATTGATGACCCCACCCCAGATGAGGCGTACGCCAATATGTCTGGTTCCCTGGACCGCATGGACACCTACCTCTATTGCGAGTAAACCCTCTATGGAGTTTTGGGAATAGCAGGGGGGTAATGTTACGATCGTACGCTCTCAGACTACCTTTTCCTTTCATCTACGGTGACCATTTCTCGTTCATGTGCCAACCGGTTCCTCTTTCTGCTCTTCGCTTCCACCCAGTTGTCACCTCGCTTAGTCACCGTTTCCCCATGACTCACTCTGACTCGTCGTGACTCATGTATTCCTAAAGCAGTGCCTTTTAGCCTGCCCTCATGCAAACCCTATGATACTTATATCTGAGTTGTAGCACTAGAGATCCTTACGCTAGAGTTCCTCTGTACTTCCATCTAAGTACCTGGAATCCAATCTCTGTGTCTTCTCCTCAATTCCCTTCTAGCTCACGCTAGTCGGTCAGCATCTTAGTCCTGTCTGTGACTCCGACTCATACTCAGCCAGACGTATAGTCCCCTTGACCTTATGGTCTAGTACCCCTGACCCTAGTCCCTTCCTTGGTTGTTGGTCTCTTCGTGAGCATCACCCATTGAAGGTCCGAAGTCAAGCCCCATCCATAGGAAGGCTTGTCTTTGTATAGCAACCCAAACTCAATCACAGAGGCACGCTCGTCCCTATCTGGGCCAAGCGTAACAGGCTGCACCTGGAAGGTATGGCTGCCCAGTGGTTCAACCAAGAGGTTGAGTCCCCAGACAGACAAGTCCAGCACTGGACATTTGAAGAACTCATTTGTGAGCTCTTCAAACACTTCATCCATGAAGCATCGGTGCAAAATGCTGCTGATCAGTACAATCGGACGAGATACTCATCAGAGAAGGGAGTCCTCGCCTTCTATAATGACTTAAAACATCATGTGCACTGAATGGTGCAACCCCCTGACAATTATTCATTTAGGAGGAAATTCCTCCATGGTATGCCCCACGCGATTATAAAGAGCATGTTTGAGGCACAAGGAATATCTGCCAAATACTTGACGATCGAGGAGATCCTTGAAGAAGTACGTCACATGGAGACTGCCCAGAAGGCGATCAACATGCATATGCACACTGGTCAAGGTTCCGGGGGCACAGCCCCCCATGGGTGAACAGGTCCCAATCCTCAACATAAGAAACAGAGTGGGGGAACCCCACGATATTTCAAGAAAGGGAATATAGTCTATCGCCATAAGGCAAAGACCTATATCCCAACCATTGGGACGAAACAGAAGGACCACCTGAATGATGGTCCACAGGGCCGAGCCCCAATGATTCCTAAACGGAATAAACTGCTTCAACTGCAGTGCTAAAGGCCACATGGCTGACAAGTGCACCAAACCGAAAAAATCCGGTTATGGTGCACCTGCAAAGCGCCTCTTTGCCGCTGAGGTACAGGACAAAGGTGATGAGGCTGTCATGGGCTGAACAGAAGGACCTGAGGATTCCAATGAGGGAAAACCCTCAGAAGAGGTTAATGACTCGCCCGGTGTTGGCGAAGGGGCTATGGAAAGCCCTGAGGATGTTGAAGACGTTGAAGGGGAGCTCCTCGAGCTCTACGAGGAAATGTCTGAACTAGATGACGACAACGAGCCCATGGTGTACCTAGGCGCGATGCACGATGACGAACTGTCATCAATAGATGACAATGTTGTCCTTTGCACCATGATGACGAGGGATCCAGGGGGCTCTACCCCATCTGAACCACCAGCCTTGGAGGGCTGGGAATGGAGCAACCTATACGGGGCACTCCATGCAGGAAACTGCGATGAATGTCTTCATTGTATCAGACATATCTCTGAGGCCCTGGAAACAAATGAGACTGCCCTTAACAGGGCTGTCTCCAAGCATGGGGAGTATACTATTTGCGAACATCAGCGAGGCATAGAAATTGGCAGGGCAACCCGCCTAGAACCACATGGTTCAGATGAGGAGCAATTGCATACCGCAATCCAAATGATGGCACAGCAATTGCACATAAATGAATGAGACCGGACTGAGTGTATAGTTGGGGTTATGGCCATCCAAGAGATGGCGTTCCACGCTGGTCACCTTGACAACAAACTAGGTAAATGCCTATGAGGCTTGATCCAGAGGTTCCGGGATCAGGGACCTGGCCATCAAGGGGTTAGAGCATGTGCTCATCATGTGGAGATCGAATCTCCATGGGGGATGTTGACTGTCGACTGTGATGGATCAATTGATTGCCACCCGATGGAAACACTGAACACTGAGGTGGGCTCCACCAATAGGCCTGGGACTCCAACAGTGGGAGGAGACTCTGAACCCCCATGATGGATGTGGGATGTAGTGCACAGGACAATTCACCGAGGCAACTCGTGCAAGGTGTGTCAGACCCGAGTGCACCACATCACTGAAGAACTTGTTAAGGGCATCCCCTGACTACACACAGCATTATGCTACCCAGAGCAATATGCTTGCCACAAATATGATCACGGGTGGAGTGATTATGAACAGTCTGAGATGAATGGTCACGGACTGAATGCAGATAGCGTGTGCAGCGCACTGCACCTAATGGTAAAGCACATTGCCAAGATTGAATGAAACTGTTCAGGTGCAGCATCTTGGCTGGCTGAGCAGGCATGCACCCTGCGATGGCTGGACCAAGAGGGGACTGTTACACTGAGCGTACACAAGGTCTAGGGTTTCGAGAGAGAGAAATCACTTCAGATGATACTCATGAAGAGACCAATGACTGAAAAGATTCTCTTTAAGGGCTTACTCAGGAGGGTGAAGCGAAGGCTTCCAAGGTGAGACTAGATAGTACGCTGATATTATGTAGATCAAGGATGGAGACTAGTTTACATGGAAGGACGAAGTACATATACTGGAGACAGCATGACCATGACAGAAGGGAATCGAACTACATGGAATATGATGGAAGTGTGGGGGACGTCATCATTGTGATAGAAGTGATGATAGGAGATAAGGGAGTCCGAAGATAAGAGATACAGAAATAAGAAGATAAGAGTCGTCAGGCTAGGAAAATAGCTGTGTGAAGAAGAAGGCAGTCGGGCCAGCGACAAGAAGGGTGCTATGGTTAGCATGGGAGAGGGTTCCTCTCCAAGTCCGCATGGAAGCATGAAAGGAAAGAAGGAGAATATGACGATGAAGGAGAAAAACTGTAACAGTGACCCACCACCTACGGGCAGTTGCACTCGAGTTGGATGCTGAGGTTATTGGTTGGCTGAGGGAAACAGACCCTCAGACGCATGGTATTACCATGTATGCGGATGACATGCAAGTGGTCACCCCATTTGGGGCAATAGGTATTGACTGTTTATCCCCACTGGAGAGACCAGTAATTCGCATGGCTGCGATAACGACAGCCGAGGTCAATGGACCTCCCCTAGATAGGGCTTTCCGTTATGCCATGCACACTAAGTTACCGGCAGGACTACCTGCATTACATGCACACCCACACACATCACCTGAGATGTGAAAATGTGCAGCCATTGATGTGGAGATTAATGGTTGCCAAGCTTACACAATGATTGATACCAGGAGTACCGGTAATTTTGTGAGCCCCGCATTTGCAAAAGTCACAAAAATGAGGATCACTCCTCTGGAACAGCAGCTCATGCTGCTGTTGGGTTGCATTGGCAGTCACTCCAAAATTACTCATGGGGGTACATCCGCCCTTATGATCGGAAATTATCAATCTGACGTGTATTTTAATGTAGCGAACATCAATTGCTACAATTGTATCCTGGGGATACTGTTCTTGTGTGAACATCAAGTGCAACTGGACTTTGCAGAGAACAGCATTTCTATCAGCGGCAACAAGATCACCCTGCTGTGGGAAATCCAGCCTGCGGAGGCGAGTGGGGGTCAATTTCATTGTCCCCCACCTCCCACCTCCAATTGACTCGCGCGCCCTGTGAGACAGACAAAGTCTCACATGGGCTCGAGAGAGGGGAGGGAAGGAAGGGCAGTGCCTAAGCATGCTGAAAACGATAAACATAAGGAGGTCACTCTGCCAGAACAATGACTTGCGGCAATGAAATACATAAATGAGGACATACCTTGATTAAGGGAGCAGTGGCTTCAAAGGTTCAAACATATACTCAGAGGGGTTGTAAACAGACTCCCTCCCTTATGAGAAGTCAATTACCAGATTCTGCTGACTGACAAAAGCAAGCAATACGCTTACCACTTGCCCCGCTGCGCAGATTAGGGAACAGCATGGGTACCTGGTACCTGTGGTGGGTCACAGGTATGGGTATCCATGGGTATGGGTACAGGTTGGATTTGGATGACCTGTGGACCCATGACCTGTGGGTACCATACCCATATCCAAATATGGTAAGTTGCAGCACTCCCAGCGTTGCCCAGAGTCTTACTCAACTGTTCACATACAAATGTGAACATGAACACTGACTTCACATTCATGTCGCTCTCAGCCTCACCCCTCATTCGCCCTTGCCCAACCCCAACCCAACCCAGCCCTCACCCGTTCGTGTACAAATGCGAATGTGAACGATGACTTCGCATTCATGTCCATCGCTGTCCCCTCGCTCCCTTGTCTCTCATGCACCAAACACGTCAAACCATGGAAACAGTGTGTCCAATGACACTACCACCTTCCTCAACTTCCTCAATGTCATCGACACCCTCACATTGCTGCCATCACCAGCGCCGTCAATGACCTTGTCGACATGCCTTGTCACTCCAGACTGCTTTCAAGTTGACGATGACCACAGTGCATCCCTCAATAATCACCCATCGCTGTCCCAAGACCTTCAACACGTCAATGCACTCGATCCAGGTGCCTGAACACATCACAAACCACAGAAATGGCACATCCAATGACACTGCCACTGCCCTCAACATCCGCTGAACATGTCAAACCACGGAAACGGCACGTCCAACGATGCTGCCACCTGCCTCGACTTCCTTGATGTCATTGACACCCTCACATCACTGCCGTCACCAGCACTGTCAACAACCTTGTCAATGCACCTCATCACTCCAGGCCACTTTGTCGACAATGACCACAGTGCATCCCTCAACAATTGCCTGTCGCCGTCTCGCCATTTGATGAGCGATCATACTGCTGTCTCCCTCATCGACATCGACGACGACGCATCCCCTAATGCCGCCGACAAGCTCGTCGACTCCCAACCCCCTCCCATTCGTCTTTGTATGTGAACGATCACAATCACATTGCCCTCAGGCTCGTCCTCGCCCTTGCTTGACCCCACCCACTCCTGGCCCTCACCCCATCCCCTCCCATTTGCATTTGTATTTGTATGCAAATGGTCATGGTCATGCACTCTGACCTGCAATTGACATTGAGTAGATATATCTGACCCTACGAGTAATGGATACATACGGTAACATACCCCTGGGTATACCCATGGATATACCCATCATGGGTAAAAACCCATGTACCTGTGAGGAGTACCCATGGACATTAAAACCCATGGGTTGATGGGTATGGGTATGTATGGGTATGGGTATGGGTCAGCATGGTGATACCCATGGGTTTACCCATGCTGATCTCTAGCGCAGATGCACTGAAGCAGCAACTGTCGGATAAAATCCGACTATACACCAACACAAACTGGTGGATAATGAAAAGCATGCCCCAAGCCGCACTGATGCTCTGCATCCCAAAGAAAAGTGGAAAACTGCAGACAGTCATTGACTGCCACAAGAGATACAACAACACAGTCAAGGACGTAACCCCATTCCCTGATTAGGACCAAATCTGTATGTTGGATGTAGCCCAAGCAAAGTATCGCTCAAAGATTAACCTGTCAAATGCATATGAACAGGTCCGTGTAGAACCACAGGACATCTGGAAGATGGCATTCTCAACCATCTACGGGACTTTCATCAGTCAGGTGATGCAACAGGAGGATTGCAATGCCCCCGTGACATTTCAACATCTAATGACTGTGATCTTTCGGGATCACATAGGGCGTTTTGTATATGTCTACCTTGACGATATATTCATCTATAGTGACTCCCTGGAGGACCATGAGCGGCACCTCCACATCATCTTCATGATACTGGAAAAGGCCGACTTCTACCTAGAGAGGGAGAAATGTGACCTATATGCTGAGAAACTCAACTGTCTTGATCATGTAATTGACTGAAAGTACATGCTGACAAGGACAAGATGTCCCAAATACGTAACTGGAGGACCCCTTGGTCCCTAAACAAAGTTCAACAATTCGTGGGACTCGTCAAGTATCTGGCACAGTTTATGCCAGATGTATCAGCATATGCAACACCACCAACCGGGATTCAAAGGAACGGGCATCCATTCCAGTGGAGAGAAATCCACGATCAGTGCTTCCAGATGATCAAGGACCTGGCATGCAAGTACCTGATCCTGTGGCCTATAGATCCGCGTAAGGAGGAGCCCATTTGGCTTGTGTGCGACGCCTCACTCTATGGGGTAGGCACTGTTTACGGGCAAGGACCCAATTGGAAGACCAGCAGACCAGCAGGATTTCTGTCCCGAAAGCTGAGTGATGCTCAGCAGAACTACAGGACCTTCGAGCAAGAGACCCTCACCATAATTGAGGCCCTGTTGAAATGGGAGGATAAACTCCTTGGATTCAAGTTTACGATTGTAACTGATCATGAGGCCCTTGGATACCTCAAAACACAGCGAAAGCTGTCAAGTAGACAGATATGCTGGATCGACTATATGTCTAGATTCGATGCAAATATCATCTATGCCAAGGGTTCTGAGAACCAAGTAGCAGATTGTCTGTCTCGCTATTATGAGAATGAAGGAGGTGATAATGCCTCGGAAGAGGAGATCGACTGGGCCAATGCAGATGTGTGATTGGACCCAGACAGGGATGACCTCCCCCACGACTAACTGTTAGAGCTCAAAGTGCTCACATTGGAGGGAAATGAAAACCCTCGCAAGAGCCAGCAGCATGCCGAAAGTGGGAAGCCTGCATCCTAAAAGCCCAAGAGATGGCCTCAGCTGCAGAAAGGACAATCGAGGACACTCCATCAGGAAAAACCTCCAGCTGATAATTTACTGAAATATCTGATAATTGCTATTATTGTCAATA
>QGOI01005244.1:0-27967 GCA_003313885.1 Boletus sp. MG55
ACTGTAGGTGATAATGCCTTTTTGCTTCAAGTTGCTGGTATCACCCCACCAAGGGTTCTAATGGGACGTTACTCCACGCTCTCTGGACGCCATCATGGCAAAGAACACTCACGTAGACCTTGGCTGGCGAGCGAATGGCAAGTCAGTTTCTTTGTTTTTTCGTGCTGTTCAAAGACCAAGGAAACTCACGTTCGGGCATACCACTGGAACGGACTGCAGTCGGCCGCATGATGGATAATGAAGCTGGTGAGGTCGTTCGTTGAGTCTGCCCGAGGTTTTCCGTGCGGACCAAACAAGACACAAACAACGCCATGGCCATGCGCAGTTGCCACGTCGGTTCGCGTCACTCGTTCACTCCCATAACCAAAGGCAAGTGTAAACTCGAGCTAATGACACGCTGGCTCACCAATATATTAGGCCGTTACACTCGTTCAATCGCAGAATGATTAGCCACCAGACATTGTACAACCTCGCCAACTATCTCGGCGCTCTTGCCATGATTACTGTCGTCGCATATCATTTCGTCGCAGTAAACATGCGCCATATTGCAGGGAATCCACAATCATACTAGAGTCTGCGACATGGGGAGGTTCATGTATGGTGAATTATAGCACCAGCCATGTAACTGGAGTGATTGACGAAGGAAATTCTAGTTTATACGTCAAGTAGTTAATAAAACCACTTTGCCGTCCTATCCTTGCATCTACAACCCAGTGGGGTCAAGATGCCTGCACCTTGACTACGGCGAGTCTCTACCGAAGTTTTGGTTTAGCACCTTGGTATTGCGTTATACCCGTATCTTGTCCATCGTCGGCGAACCTCCCTCGAACCAACATGGCATCGGTATGATGTGGTTGATCCTGCACTAACTTGGGATGATTTAGCGAAGTAGGGTCATCGAGATCATAATCCCTCTTCGAACAGCAATTGCAAGTTGATGGTTCTTCAACGACGAAAAGTGTCCCAATGTCAGTCAAAGTGAAAGAACCTCGGGATGCCCTTGCATACCACATAGTGTGCAAAGCGCTGGGTGCAACTCGATGAGATTTCAATGTCGACATCACGGAAGGCGAAACACTCACAACAACACGTGCAAATTCCACACAGCACGTCACAGCAATCCATGCTGGGGCTGATATGTACAGTCTTTGGATAAGAGGTGTTCGTTGTTTCAGGGTGAGAGAAGGATTGATTTTTTTTTGTGGAGATGGCTAATTGTAGTGCGCCGCCATGGCTACGCAGCCTCTTATATAGAAGGGCGTGTGATGCGAACCGGGCTCAGCATCGCAGTTCCACATTGTTGTGCCAAGCCGTTGACACTGGAATGGTTAACATATGACGAGAATCGTAGCAGCGAACGTTTCATGGTGGAAAGAAAGGCAGTGTACATTCTGTATTGAGACTCACCTTTATTTACAAGGGAAACTTGCCCAACCATATGCATGAGTTCAGAGCGGCGTGATGCAGTCCGCCATCTTGAGGTAACTGCATGGGGCTCGCGATGCAGAAGCGCATTTTCTTGACCTTGACCAGTGTGCCACCCCAAGTTTCCGTCTGTAGATAACAGTGTCCCTTCTAAACACTAGACACCCATCAAATACGAGTCGTCCTCTTGCAACAATTCGATACGGCTGCCATTCAGATGACCGTGACGACACTGACGATGGCATCACCAAGTTCAGAGTCGACCGTGCAGGCCTTCATTTCGAGGCACCGTGCCCTCCTCGCGCAGGAACGCAATGCAGAGATCGAGCGCACCTCCTTGCTCCTGAGCAATGCTTCACCTAAGCTTCTTGAACAACGTGGACTGGCACTGTGTGGACTGGATGTAGTGTCAGCCGGGGTGGGGCTTGGCGGAAAAACGTACGTGATCGAGTACTATGATGGTAACTTGCAACGTCTTATTCGACGAAGCGTAGGCTGGTAGAACTGGAGAGACCTTCGGCGTATCATTCCTCACCATTATTCCCCCCGCATACCTTCAGGGTCGTATCTGCTGGTACCATCGTGTCATTCATGGAACCTGAATAGTGTGTCTGTAGGCCCGGAGATCTCGCCCGAATCGAAGAGAACGTTACGACTACGCAGAAAAAGCCCAGCAGCAAAGCGAAGAAAGTACAGTCCTCTGATTTGGATACGAAAAGTTCAGCTTCTCCGGAGGGTGTAGTGTACAAAGTCTATGTTATTACTTTCGCTCTCTCCAACCACGTACTGATTCTTTGACAGGTTACTGATACGCGCATTGTTATTGCCGTGGATCCTCCTGAATCTGGCGACATTGATCTTGATTTGCCAGAGAGATGTCGTGTCGTCAAGCTCGCGAACAGCGTCACCTATGATCGGTACAAATCATTCCTCTCTGTGCACTGTCGCGTCCTGAGATGCCGTTTCTAGGATGGACAAGACTATCGATCACTTGGAGAAGACTGCGATCCCCTCCACGCGACAGGTGATCTCTTTCGCGACAGACCGTATTCCTATGAGCTCATTTCTCCTACTTCATCAGCCAGGTGACAAGGCAAACTATGAACTCACGCCTCTCATTCGCGTGTTGCTCGGCATGTCGCTGCCCTCCAAGCCTTCCAAACTGGGTGACATATCTTTCTTTGACGAATCGCTCAATCCAAGCCAGAAAGCAGCCGTCCGATTTGCACTCGAGGCCGCAGAAGTCGCATGCATCCACGGTCCTCCTGGTGCGTTCCATAGCTATTCTGCCTGTTTCCTTTATCGACGTACGATCAGGCACAGGCAAAACCCACACGCTGATCGAGATCATACGTCAGCTCACATCCAACTCACCAGACCAGAAGCCCATCCGCGTGCTCGTATGCGGAGCCTCCAATCTTTCCGTTGATAATATCCTCGAACGTCTTCTTGCTCTCCCTCCCCCAGACAAAGGCAAGGGGACCCCACTAAGAGTGACGCGGATCGGTCACCCGGCGAGAGTCATGGCACGTGAGGATGTCCTTGACGCGACGTTGGAAGTCAAGGCTGGCCGGAGTGATCAGGTTCGTCGGGTATCTGTCCCTTTGAAGACTGCTTACCGGCATTCCATCAGGCAGCACTCGCCAAGGATGTAAAGGCGGAGCTCGATGCTGCCCTTGACACGCTTTCCGGGAAAGGCAAAGGCAAGGGAGCAAAGAAACCACGTGGACTCGAACGAAAGAGAATGTGGGAGGATGTGCGTGCGCTCAGAAAAGAGTGGGTGTGCGTCGGCGCTCTGCTGTAGTCATCAGTCTGATCGGCACGTACCTCAGGTATCGACAGAGAGAGGGCGGGGTTGTGAGAGCAGTCCTCTCAGAATCTCAGGTACGTACCAGCCCCAGTTCCAGACGAGAACGAACGATGGTGACTGAACACGTACACAGATTGTCCTGGCTACCTGTCATTCCGCAGGCGGAAGACAGCTGCGAGATCACACCTTTGACATGGTCATCATCGATGAAGCAACTCAAGCTGTTGAAGCAGTATGTGCCAGCATGGATGCCCCTTGGTTGCTAAACCTTTGGTGTTTTAGGTGTGCTGGGTCCCCATATTCAAGGGAAAGAAGTTGATTCTAGCAGGCGACCCCATGCAACTACCCCCTACCATCCTATCTCTGGACAAGCATGAAAAGAAAAACAAGCCAGTAAAGCCATCGGAGAAACCACGTAAGAATGGTTCAGAGAGCAAGGGAGCATCAACGAAGCTCTCCGAGCCCGATCAAAGGGATGCCCCTCCGACGGACAATAATCAGGAAGATGTGACCGACTCCAGTTCAGAGACTGGTTCTGATTCGGAATCAGAAACGATACACGGAGACGTAGTCATTACAGAAGAGACCACGGCACCTCCAGTGGACGCACCAGAGAATCCAAGCGAACCCTCAAAGAAAATGCCTTCTAAACGGTCTGGTTTACGTCCCCCGCGGACCTTGGAGACGACCTTGTTCGACCGCCTCGAGCGAATGTATGGCCCCGGTATCAAGCGCTTGCTCAACGTCCAATATCGGTATGTACCAACCACTTCACGTTCGTTCTTGCGCTACTCACAGCCCTGGAGGATGCACGCCCAAATTTGCCAGTTTCCGTCGGACACGCTCTATGCGTCCAAGCTGAAATCGCATCTCTCGGTATCCTCACATCTACTCTCCGATTTGCCGAGTACGAGGTCATTTATCGAGACAAAGGATGAAGAGACCATCAAAGAGACTTTCGGCAGCCCTGTCATCTTCTTTGATACCGCCGGGTGCGAATACTACGAACGTCTAGAAGGAGACGGAGATGAAGGTAGTCGGTGTAATGAGAACGAAGCTTCGGTGGTCAAAAGGTGGACGGAGAAGCTCGTATGTTGTGGGAACACTAGTCTCATCCCCATCATTATGCTCATCTCCGACCGACCGATAGGTTGAAACCGGGTTATATCCTTCCCAGATAGCGATCATCACCCCGTGCGTAAAAGCGACCATGATGTTATATCGGTCATCACCGAACTCGTCCTGTACAGATATCAAGCGCAGGTCACGCTCCTCAGTTCCTTGTTGCGTCCTGAACATGGCCCAGAGCTCGAGATTGGCACGGTGGACGGTATGCAAGGGCGTGAGAAAGACGCAGTGATTATCAGTCTCGTTCGCAGCAACGATAAGGTCAGCGTCCGCCATGAACGCGAGCCGTATTAAACTGACCTGAGCCGAACGTGTCGGTGGTCTCACAGCGCGAAGTAGGTTTCTTGAAGGAGAAACGCCGAATGAATGGTAAGTTTGGATCATGCAGCCGAGTTGTGGCGCGGGAATTGATTGATCCCAGTGGCAATGACGAGAGCCAAGAGACAGCTGGTACGTTGTCAATAAGCTCGACGTCAACAAAACAGTTGGTCATATTACCACATATGGTTAGTGCGTCGTCGGAGATTCATCAACGGTCAAACATGGTGGCGCCTATCTGAAGAAGTGGCTCGCTTGGCTGGAAGCAAATGCGGATGTCAGGTTCGCAGAGGCATAACAATAATTTCGGAAATCTGTCACGGTGCACTCCGTATTATGATAACCATCAAGGTCATGAATGTACAGTCAATCTTGGGGCTTTGGAAGGTCGAGTTGACTGCTCGCCCCATTCTGGCAAGATGCGGCTCGTTGGGCAAGCTCTAGAGTGCAAGCAAATTCAGGCCCGGGCTCCGTCTCGGCCACTCGCGAGACATTGTCACAGCGTGGATTTTACTCCCACACCATTTTTCGTATCTCAATGAAAACGAAACACAATTGACCTGTTCAAGTTTGTAGTGGCAGTGTATACTATTTGTCTTCAAGGGAAGTCAGTTGCTGAAGAAATAGGTCGTATATGAAGAAACTTGAACGGCCAACTAGTATGTGGGAGGGAAAGTACATGTGGTAATTGGATCACCTTTCCAGTGGCAGCCACGTACTTATGTAAATAAATGCCCAAGGTTTTCCAATGTTTTATCTCAGGTTGCCGGACAAACAAATAAAGCTACTCGAAAACAGAACAAATCTGTCATTGATTCCCTTACACCATTGACATAGCTTAACTGAGGTGCTCACGCCAGTTGGCAAGCCTTCAAGTTGGTTGTCCCTGTCCATACACTAGGGTAAACCGAAACCTAGTAAGTGGAGCGTGGACTAATGTTTTACATTCAGCCGTAAGCGGACGAAACAGGTTATCCTACAAACATAAATATCGCATGCAGTCGAGTCTAAGTGACGCCCTATAACCAAAAGAACAATAGTTGAATGGACATGGTGAGACCGGCTCTTGGCAAATTAATACTCGTCAGGGTCATTGAGCGACGCGTACTCAGACACTGTCCGAACGTCCTCGTATTCTTGGATGACTTCGCGCATGGCAAAGCGCATGATTGGAGTAAGCGGCATCAGCTTCGGTCCGATGACCTCGTGTTCGTCCCCTTCATCGATCTGCCCCAGATCTCTCGTCGATAGATTGACAGGGTTCACCATGACCATATCGCCGTCTTCTGACGACTCGATGCCGATAGTCCCACTAGCTCCGCCAACATAAGAGCTGTTGCTCAAGACGCGATGCGTCATCGGGACAGGCGACACTGGTGCACTGATGACAGGAATCTCTACCTCTCTCCCGACCGGCTCGGTCCAGTGCAGATTCAGCACCTTCCCTTTGATCATCCCATCCACCGCACGCACACCAATCTCCCGACAGAGCAGGAAGTACGGAAGGTGCTGCGTCGCAGGCTGGCTGAGTTTACTCATGACTTTGAGGAGCTGCATTGCGCTGAAATCCGCAGAGTAGTCGTCGATCGAAGACGCGCCACGAGGCGAGTGAGATTTGAACCCAGCAGGGCCAAGGCCAGCATGAAGAGCGTCTGGGCCGCCGGATCGTGGCCGAGGGCCTGGGGTAGACGGTGTCGTGGGGTCACGTGGTGAGGCTAACTGAGAAGAATGGACGATATGCAGGTTAAGGGAAGCATGTGCTTGAAGGAAGGGCGAACTCTGTTTGACTGGTCCATAAACGTTAGCCATACTAAAGCCTATTGTAGTGTGAATACGTACTGTCGAAGTTCCCGCCGGCATTAACTGGGAATGATGAGAGTGAGGAAGCCGACCAATAGTGACAAAGAAGTGGCTCACCATACTCATTAATATAATCTTGCCAATGTGCTAGTTTACCACCGAACGCCTCATATATTACGTCGAAAGATAACATAGGTCGTAGTGCTTCTGGGACGTGGGGCAATATACGTTCCGAGAAATACGTTCGTGTCTCGCTTCTCGAGCAGTCATCAATCGTAACGATCTTGCAATGTTGCACGACGTTGAGTTGGCGCAACCAGTTTTGGTAAAACGGATCGCTAGTAGCATGAACGACATGACACAATCGGTCTTGTTTTGTCAGAACGAGCATCGAGTCTAGCAGACACTTCATGGTCTCCGTTGATTGAACCAAGGACGGCCTGTTCACCAAGGATGAGAATGAGTAGAAGACTTCTTTAGGCGAAGCGTACAATTTATGTGCTTCATCAAAAAGCAGTACCGGTATCTTCTTGGAATGCTTTTCGGGTTCTTTAATCATAGAAGACGACATCCCGCGAGCACTTTCGCTCCCTCTCTTAGCACGCTTGAAGAACCACCGGCTCCTGTGTAGGAGGGGCGAATTGTTGACATGAGTTCGCTCGGATGATACATCCGACTCCTTCTGCCCTTGGTGGCCGAGCTCGTTGGCATCTTCTGGGGGCTCAAATCCAGCGTATTTGACAAGGGAATACTACAAACTCGTCGGTACTGTCATAGGAAAGGAAATAACAGCCTTACTTGGAACAGTTCCATGAGCCGGGCGATGTCGCTTGTACGCACTTGTGACCCGACGCTACCTACGAGTGCTTCGGATAGCCTTCGTTCCACATCAAGGCGGTCATGCTGTCAAGAGGCAACTCAATCAGTACCCCTGCCTGACTCATTTCTGTTTTCAATAGACCGAAATGCCTACCTTGAATGCGCAGGCATCTCTCCGAAACACCTCGAATCCAGGCATGTTTGTCGAAACGTCTTCGAAGTACTGTTCCATCTGTTGGCTAAGGCTCATGTAGAGACTGCTAACATCCGCGAAGCCAGGAATTCGGAGATCGAAGTGGAGAACATGGAACTTGTCATGTGAAAGAACTTCACGGAGAAGGGCAGTCTATATGCGCAGGAATGAGACTTCATGAGTTCTCCGCACATAAACGAAGAGAAAAGCATACCTTGCCCACGGCACTGGCACCAAAGAGCACCGTAAACGACGGGTCACCTTCCAGGGCACGCTCAAGAACCCGTAGTTCAGCTTCCCGAGGTAAAAAGCCCGGCAGACGTGTAACCGCGTGCTTAATGCGCGGTCGCGGAGGCTCGCGACGCTCGGTGATCTCTTTACGTGCTTCCTCGAGTAAGCGCTGGGATTCCGTCAGCGAGCGCGCTGTCTCGGAGGGCTGGATGGGTCATGGACGGTTCAATCAGGTTTCACAAAAATAGACAACACGGCACAAGCGTACGTTCAAAAGGACACCGAATACCTCGTTCATGCCGAAAAAGTTTCGTCGGTTGAGATCTACACTGAGTGCTGCTGAGCTCCTGCGGTGAGGTAGATTCGATGAAAAGATCCACTGAATCGCGTCAGAGCGTGGTGCTCTTGGACTTGTGCTAGCGGACGGATTTCGCGGGACTCTGCTGTTGGTCTTGGTGCGCATGGATAAAACGGGAGGAGATGGTCGGTGCGACTGGCGCAGAGGCTACGCAATCGAGCTCTGGTGTCGGGTCTAGCAAAGATTTGAAGGGGGAGAGGGTCGGACGTGAGCACTTGTATGAAGCAGTTGAAGAGGGCGGCACGCGCACCCTTATGCATGGCAGCGTTCGGACACATTGCACGGGACGGACACGAGTGTGCGGTGTGAAGATACGGAGGAGAGTGATACACGTTGCGGGAGCGAGGCAGGTGGGCCAACACAGGTATCGTCAATGCACCAACCAGCCCGCATTACGAGAATCGGAGCTGTCGGCGTGTCAGAGCACCACAACTAGGAGCGAGTGGATGTATTGGCAGGAACACTGCTGCCTTCCAACTACGAGGGTTGCATAACGAGCATGCACGACAAGCACAGGATGGTAATTATATGCACCCCAGATTAGGTAGTGTAGTCGACGTGTGCAGGCAGACATTCTGGCTCTATGCAACAATCGTATAACTTGGTCGTGTAGACTGACTTGCATGTATCTACGCGTCACTCGAATATGCGTCCGAGCCGTCCGACTCGAGTCTTTGACGTTGGCTGTGCGAACGCTGCATTGAAGGAACCATATCATCTGCGGCTTCATCGGGTTCCTCATCCGACGAGACAATAAGAGCAGAATAACTGCGCGCAGCCAATCCGCGCTCAGGGACACCAGACTCTTCATGCTCGTCTTCCTCATGCTCGTCGGAAAGCAAGTCGACAATACGGCGGGGTCGGCTGGGACTGTGATCTTCATCTTCGTCGCCGTCGCCAACTTCATAGATGCGAGGCCCGTCCACAAGGTCGGCAATTCCACCTCCCTCCTCCTCGTCGTCGTCGATGAAGCTGCTCTCATAGCCCCCATCATCGCTGTCTTCGCCTTCATCGGAAACCCGAAGATCGTCCACCCGACCGTACACATCGTCTTCATCTTCTTCCTCGTCTTCTTCGTCGACGTGGATAGTGCCGAGGAAACCCCAGGGTCCTCTGAACATACGGAACTGACGTCGCCAAGGGGAGAAGGGACCCCACTCCTCGATGTCACCACCGTCGTCCGCCTCCCCGTCCTCCAAACCCATCCAACCAGGATCATCCGCCACGTCGACCTCCTCAGCGCCCATTTGGTCCTCAAGCCACCCCACCGGGTCTCCCTCGTTATCTTCCTCGTCTCCTTCGGGTCTGTGCCCCGGGTAGACACGTCCACAGCTGCTGCATACCCCATCCCATATCTCGTGCATACAATCGAGGCAGCGATAGATGCCGCCATCCTCCATATCAAGCATCCCAACGTCCTCGCCACGTGGGGCGATATCGGCACCATGAACGTCATCGTCATCGATGTCGCCATCTGGGAAAAACCATGGGAATCCACGATGGCCGGTAGCGCCTGGCTTCGGAAAGATATCTTTCCAAGGATCGGCGTTTGCGTTCGGACTCTCACGGGCCTCGACGGGAACGGGTAACTGGTTCGGTAAGAGGCCACTCTTGCCCATTGCTTGTGCAATACCCTTTACACCCCATACTTCGACGGGACGCTCGCGTACAAGGGCACGACAGTGCGGGCACGTTTTCCTGCGCATGATGGCTGGAGGCGCTTGTCGGTTGTCAGGTGGAGGGGCTGTGAACCAATTGACAAGGCAACTATGACAGGCGAGGTGGCCACAAGGAGCAAGTGCATAGGGTTTATACATCAGATCCAAACAGACCTGACAGGTGACAGCCTGCTGAACTTGGTTCAGGAGTGCTTGATGAGATGTGATCAACTGAAAAAGAATCAGAAGACTGTTCGTGAAGTACATCAACAGAAGATTACAGACATCGTTCTTGGATCTGAGCTCCGCCTCGAGTTGGGCCACTCTATCCTCCAGTGAACTAGAGGAAGGCTCAAGTAGACTATTCACCGGAAAAGCGGACTTCTTGACTCTCTGTTTCAAGGATAGGCATTAGGGCGAATTAGTGACTTTGTAGTGCGTACCGGAGTAGATGGCATGGCTTCGCTTTGAATATCGTCCAGAGTATGAGAGGAACTTTCTCGACTTTTACCGAGAAATTTTGATGACGACGGTTGTGAGGAATCATCTGCGGCAGGAACTACACTGGCTGGTAGATCGGCTTCGGGAGCGGCCGAAGTAAATCTAATGATCTCGTTCCGCGCTGACAATGGAGCGCGCGGGCGTTCATCCAGTCGACTCTGTGTAAGCTCACTCTTGGCGGTCCCTACGCTCACTATGGGTGCCTTCTTCTTCCTCCTCCTCCGGCGTTTCGTATCACGATTAGAATCGCGCGTGGTGCTGGGCTCGGCTGATGAGTCCCTGCGCGCTTTCTTTGGGTCTTGAGGTGCAGATTCCGCGTCTGACATGGTGCGTTTTGAGCTTTGAGGCACGTTGCCGGGCCCTGGTGTTGCTGGGCGCGTCAAGGAGGGCATTAGGTCCCTCGCTGTGACGAGAACGGACGGTACTTGAGAAAGGGACGCGCCACTCGCCCCATGGGAGCCTTAAACTTCCCACGCCACTGCCAGCTCAAAGGGCCACAAAGCCCCTCTGAGACAATCTGCGGAAACAACGAAAAGTAAGTAGGAACCATTTATCTTCGTCTGCTTAGGGGATAGTAACAGCATTCCCACTACAGTGGGTTTTGTCGCCTCTTCCGAATCACATTTTGGTTGGCAAATGGCTTACTTACTTGTTTGTATCGACTTGCCTTTTTATGCCTATTCGTTGACAAGAGACGACACAACCGCAGTCAAATTGATGTTGCAAGAAACGTGTACAGTCGACTCCCTTATAACGACTTGGTTCGCGGTGATTTTATACACAAAACCTATACTTAACCCAATGGGAATGAACTGCTAAAGTAGGTATATAATCCTTATTTTTGCGCCGCCCATCAACTTCTATTCTTTGGACGTCGCTCCATGCGCTGGGAGGGGAGGGAGGCAGTGGGCTGAGAGGACGTGGATGGGCAGGAGCCCGAGTTGCTGGGTATGGTGTGAGCTGCGAGGGTGGGAACACCTTGCAGATGCGGCGTGTACCCGGCAATCAAGATCGCGCGGTCCAGACCCCAGGGGAGTGAGCTGCGAGGCCGGAATGGGAAATGGAGGCAGGGTGTGGTGCGCGGGTGCGCTGAAACGGGCTTGGACGAGCGCTGCAACTTGCAAGGCGGACGAGCGACGTGGTGGAGGCAAGAGAGTCGGAAGCGGTGTCTCTCGCTTGTCCGAAGATGCACTGTGGCTCCACTCGCGCCTCACTGTGCCACAGTGCACCCCGCATTATGAACCCTCTCGACGTTCTTAAAAAGGGCTTAACAGAACTTCAAGATCAGACTGGAGAAAGGAAGACGAAGCTTGTGGCCAACATTCAAGCTGCATGAATCTGGAAGAACTTCTTAACCCGGCTGCAGAGACACAACTTCTTCGAAGCAACTGACGAAGTCATTTTTCGCGCGGTGATGGATACAAAGGTGGCGCAGGAAGCGGATAAACTTGAAGGAGGTGTTGCCGACGTGAATAACAACGAGTTGGATGGAGCCTCAGTGAGAGTACTAGATTTGCACATTTAATTAGCTTTGCGTCACTAGTGGCTGACCGCCTGACAACGCATACTCGCTAGTAACGCATACTTATAGTCAGCTTATCAGCAAGCCCTTCTGGGCGATAGTAAGGCACATTTTCGATCGTATCTTCCTTGAAAGGTAAGTACACAGGTGATATTTGATCCTAATATCAACTGACACAGCCGATCAACCATGAAATTCGCCCGAGTTCCAGCCTCAGTCACGTCAAGATAGTAATAGCCTGACCAAGGTCCAGCCTGAGGCCTGGACCGGAGGTACCTTCTGACTCATCCGTCGTAGTGACAGCTGAGATCTGAGATCTCAAGCTGTTGTCGGTGCATTGCCATAACTTGAATGGATCCGAGACTAGGCTGTAGGTTTGTCAGACAGAATCATGCTGGAGTGTACTAGTAAGTCCTACTTCTAGTGTACTCGTGTAGATTACCAGCTGTTTGCCATATCCGTTAAAACAACGTGAGATACGCAGTGAACCAAATCAGTAGATCTTTAAAGCGTGGCCGCACCACGTCAGAGGTCAGGGTGCCGAGCTGTCATCCCACTTGTGGTGCTCGACAGGCACCCTTCCCCGAAGGTCCGGACCTACCAGTGGACGATGCAACTACAGGCGGGTGGGGGAGAGTGGGGAGGGTGCGGTTTCGACCACGCGAAGGGTCTCGTCAAGGGGCTTACCGCTACCCCGACCGCTTCCCTTCCAAACAGAGACATAGATGACATAGTGGAATGTACTACTAGTACCACTAGCATCACGCATAGTATAGGGAGTTGACCAGGCAGTGGCAGGCACCGTGCACACGGGCAGGCGATCTCGATAAGGGGTGGTTGACCGAATGGATAAGGGAGGAGGACGCCTCCTGCTCGGGTGGGAACGCCACCACCAGGGCACAGGCCCCGGTGGAGCTCCAAACTGCTGCACAGACCCGATGGGAACGCAGAACCTTCGTTCAGCGTGCCATCGGTGCGGGACTTTATCGTAACTTACTAGCCAGGGAGCCACCCCTACTACGCAAGACTCATAGTAGTAGCCCTTTCGAAGAGTCCCAACTTCAATCTGGTTTGCGTTACTGTATGGCAAGGCACGCGCAGAAACGTTGCCCGGATTTGATTCTGACCGGAAATCGCCTGAGCTTGGAAGTTTCGCATTCGCCCACCCACGTAAGGCCGCCCGCACAGTATCTCGCCTGGAGTGTGCATGTGACGTGTAGTCAACCTGTGCCAACAATGTTTGAACACCGCAGTGTCATAAACTTACCTGCTCGGGTAGTCGAAGCCCGACATTTGGTTTCGAAGCGGTGGAACTGACTCACTCCGAGTCGAAGCTTCCGCTTCATGAAACCAGATCCTGCGGCCTGATTAGTAGGCCGAGGTGAAGACAAAACGGATGGTACCGAGACGTAACGAAATCATAAGGATTGGCCGCAAACTGCCACAAATCGATAGACAGCCGCTGTACATGTCTCTATTTGCCGCTGCGGCTATTAGGAAATGCCGAATCTCACATGATCATATATGTTGGCAATGTCGTCATCAGCAGTACCTGGATTCTTGACTGGATTGGCATTATTGTATCGATGCCAGGGGTAACACGTACACTCCGAGCGGTCTTTTGAGTTACCCTACAGGTACATATAGTTGGATTGCCCAAGGAAGATGAGTGTTTACTGTAATTTTACTTCCCATGCGTTGCCAACTTACAGAACTGAAAGAAAAACGGAAAAATGACACTAATTACGATAACGCGCATTGCCTCGCTATTGTAATACTAGTACCAATCTCCTGATTACGATAACTTATCTCCGATTTAGAGCCATCATGAATAGAATCATGCAGTAAAAGTCTTTAGCGGTCCGTCGGAAGCTTTAAAAATGCAGATCGGCCGATCTAAATCGGGTTAGTTAGCTCGTGTGAAAACAAAATATTCGGGTGAGTTGTCACAGCATCAGGGTTGGCTCCATTGTAGACTTGCTTCTCGTCGATTCACTTATTCTCCGCATTTGATGCGCGTGTTCACCCTCTCTTGAACTACAAATCATGGCCTTCTACAAGTATAACCAGCCTTCGCTCCACCCCTCCAGTTCAATGTCCCGGTCGACTAGCGAGCCTCCCTTCCCAACCTCTCCCCACGCCGGTTCGCTCTCCTCGTCCTCCGTTCGAGCTGGCTCTTATATCAAACCAGACCAGTTCTCCACCCCTCCGCACGAGAACGGACATCGACCCCATGGTTCCTTCGACTCAGACAGTAACTCTTCCTGCAAAGATTCACCTGTCTCCCCTGCATCGGATCGACACTCGTTCTACAGCGACGAGCCCAGGCTGAATGCAGATCTTCATTTACAGTCCGCTACGGAGAAGAAAAGTTCTCGTCGAGCATACTTTGATTATGGCATCACTACTTCCTCACACTCGGACCCTTTGTCCCCAGTATCCTCAAAACTTGAGGACGGCAAAGATATACAAATCGTTCGAGACTCATCTCTACCTGGCTATACTCGTTTCATCAACTCGACCTCTTACTCATTTCCTTGGGAGTTACCTTCACCGTCTCATGCCCGCCCCGCGATGGCCCATAGAGTCGACGCTAACGATAAAGATTTTCGCACAGAATCACCCTCGTTTTTCCATTCACAACCTTTCTGGCTCATCCTCTACTTCTGCTTCAACCTGGGGCTCACTTTGTATAACAAGGCAGTGCTCATCCATTTCCCGTATGGATACGCCCTCACTGCCTTGCATGCCCTCTGCGGGTCCATTGGTGGTTTCACCCTTCTACGTCTCGGAGTGTATGTGCCCAAAAAGTTGACCGACGCAGACAACATGGCATTGCTGGCATTTAGCATGTTATACACCATCAACATTGCAGTCAGCAACCTGTCCCTGCAACTAGTTACCATCCCTGTGAGTCCTATGAATCATTGCCTTATGCCCCTTCTTTTGACATTAGACTCGTATTCTATAGTTTCATCAGGTTGTCCGAGCAGCCACCCCGATATTCACTGTCCTCCTTTCAATGTTTCTATTCAGTACTCGGAGTAGTAGGCATAAGATCGCTTCCCTTGTTCCCGTCACCGCTGGCGTGGGCTTCGCGTGCGTCGTTGATGTAGCTCGTTGACAAATCTATCTGATTACATTTTTTCTATCATAGGACTTACGGCGACTATTATTTTACTACTTACGGGTTCCTGCTAACCTTGCTGGGGACCCTGCTAGCTGCGGTTAAAACGATATATACCAGTATTCTTCAGTCATCGCCATCTTCTCAAGCTCCATCAACGTTCCGGTACCTTGTTCCACCGCGCCTTCAGTTACACCCCCTTGATCTCTTGACACGCATGGCTCCCCTGGCATTCATTCAGTGTGTGATACTATCATACATGAGCGGTGAACTGGAGCAAGTGAGGCATTGGAGCACCAAAGAATTGACACCCTCGACCACTATCGCATTGGGGCTTAACGGAGTAATCGCATTTGGTCTCAATATTATAAGCTTTACGGCAAACAAGAAAGCTGGTCCGCTGAGCATGACGGTCGCAGGTACGTTCTCTCGCTCCCCGAGTCTCACCGGCCCTTGAGCGGGAGATGATGACTTGAAGATTAAACGACATGCTGACAAATCACGGATAGCAAATGTAAAGCAGGTTTTGTCTATCATTCTTGCGGTGGTCATCTTTAATTTGTCGATATCGGCGATGAACGCATTGGGTATCTTGCTCACACTGGTTGGTGGTGCTTGGTACGCTAGTGTGGAATATCGGGAGAAGAAGGCGCGAGCACGCGGGTGAAGAAGGCGCGAACACACGGGAGCAGAAGACGCGAGCACGGTTTCTGGAACCACATACTTACCAAGCTTCGAGGCTTCCTTATACACTCTACGTATCCCCGCCGACGTCTGGGTATGCCTTTGTGCCCTTAACCATCTTGCCAAGCATTGACACATCTAATCCACGGTTTTACCTGTTCGAAAGTCCCCTGTGGATTCCTTAGGATGTTTTTTTCCCTTGCGACGGCGGATACGCTCACGTACAACAGTCTATGTTTCCTTGTTCTCGACTTTGTATAGATTCTAGACTCCGAGGCCTGCTACGCTACATATCTACGTATGGTAATGTAAATTGTGTTTGCGGGGGATGATATACCTCAACCCCTGGTGTATTCTTGCTTCGTTCATGGCACTGCAACGGCTGACGCCGCATCAAACGCTCGCCGGAATTGGGTTGCTGGAACTTCCCAAAGACCATGGCCTGGGCTGACGCGATCCCTCCTGCAAGCGCATGATAGCTCAATTATGACTGCTTTGTTTGTCACATCAACTAAGGTAAACAAAAACCTAAGTGAACCATAGTCCAAGTCGGTCTAACGTTTTGTCAATAGCTGTAATTAGACAGTTCCGATGTCCCGGACTCCCGGTCCGCCACGCGCAAAGCCCGTGTCTTTTCGAGTTTGTTTCAGTGTTTCGTGCGGTTGTCCGGGTGAAGGGACAACCGTAGAGAACGACGGCTCACTCCGTCAGTCGATGATATGATAGGATCAATGATCAGGCAGATGCGCCACTCCCAGGGGCCGGCACATTATTCGATATCGTAGATTCGTAGGAATATTAATTAATGGCCATGCTATCCTCCTTCCCATGATAATCTGCCGCTCCACTATCTGCACACATGACCTGGCCACTGCACACTTCTTGGCGACGGAATCAATGGAGCACCGTGATCAGTCCAACTCTGTTGAATCTACTATCCTGAGTTACATGTAATGTATGAAACTTTGAACAATTCTGCAACGAACGAACGCTATGCACGAGACATGCGGCGCATGGGGCACCTTAGAGAAGGAAGTGAATCCGAGATCTTTAAATTCTCATGATGGCCCGCCTGCCAAGTAGTAGCCGATCATCGATTCATGTGGGATGACTTACCGAACATAAAGTTCGCTGATACTCTACAACTCCTCACCGTAACCATATCTCTAGGATGTATGTACTTGTGCCCGATATGATGATCATATTCTCCTAGGGTGCCAACTCTTCTTTCGTCAGTTATGTTCTCGTTAGTACCTTATATTACGAGCTTCCGGACATCGCCGGTTCGAATCACTTTTGCCCTCCGCAGCCGTGGCGGCACGCGGCACGACGTGTTACATAGAAGTGAGTTGATCCCGCACTTACTGTATGGGAGTTAACTTGCAACAGGTACATCCCGCGGAGAACTGAAGTTGATCAAAACAGGCGAGCCGGTCTGATCCGGCAGGCAAGTTTGCACTGTCGGATTGGACTACCAGATAAGCCTATTATATAGCCCTCCAAGACCAGAAGAGTCGATCATCCTGTTCCCTTACGATCTTCATCCGATTTCTTCTGAGCATCGCGGCCGCGTCTGATCCGAGTCAGTGTTTATAGTAAGTGATTTAGTTTTTGGGTCAATCTCGTCCAACTTGATGCATGCGCCCTGATCGTAGACCCGTATTGCTACTAGTGTGTAACCACTACTGCAGTCATGTCCACATCCGTAAAGGATGTTCTCGTCGTAGGATGCGGTGCAGTGGGCTCCATCTGTACGAATAGATTTCTAATTCCAATGGTACCCTCAACTCACTTTGTGGTGTCAGACTCTTACATCCTCAAACGTAGCGGTCTGGCTCGTGTGACCGTTGTGGCTAGGAGCAACTATGATGCCATTCAGGGTGAGTCAAGCTTGGTGGGCGATTGGCCGATTATCTGATGGGGCGATGTTATTTAATGGCATGACTAGAAAATGGGATAGACATCCAAAGTAAGAAATACGACAACGCTCCAGCATGGCGACCAGATCGATGTACGTGGACCCAGTGTCATCTTTTCCATCCGTGCTGATGTATTCATTACCACACAATTGACAGTGGTTACATCAGTCAGAGAGGCTGCGGATACGCAATACTCTTATGTTGTGGTCACCACCAAAGCTATACCAGAAATCATCAAGACACCGTCTGTGCTCGATGCCCTCTTGTCATCGCCCTATACCGATAAGTATACTCAGCCGACATACGTGCTATTGCAGAATGGCCTTGGCCTCGAGAGGGACTTGTACGATCGCATAAAGGCTCTTGCCCAAGGAGATCCTAAGATCATAAGCACTATCGTGTGGATCGGAATAAACCTTGAAGGTAAGAACCAAGTGTTGCACAACCACTTTGTGAGTACCTTCCCTTGGATGCTGAATTGCACTTTAACTCGTTCCGTTTCACTTGATTCACGCGCTCGGTCTTATTGTAACAGGATAGAGTGACAATCGGGATGTATAGGCATGGGGACCATCTGACGACATCTAACACGGAAGAGGAATCTGCAATCCTGCGCGGTTTTGGCGATATGTTAGAAACGGGGGGTACTGAGTTGACTATCGTGCCTGAAATCCAACGCCACAAGTTCGCAAAGACGTTCTGGAATATCGCCTTCTCGTCTTTCACCACACTTACGAATTCACCTCTGGCGGCGATGTTTCGGCCGCCGCCACCGCCGCCGGGTACAGACGAAGGGGAGGTGTACTCCTATACACCGTATGTAGCACCGATCACGGAGCGGTTCGTGCAGGAAGAAACGCTACCTGTACTGCAGTCGATCTTGGAGGAGATGGTTGCATTAGGTCAGTTTCGGGATGATCGCATCCTTGTATTATGCTTCCATTCTAATATCCTCCGACAAGGTCGTGCGATGGGTTGGCCAGATGAAGAGGGTGGTCTGCCGTCTCGTGTGGCTTCGGAAACGATCTCGTGGACGGCTGCTTTACATAGCAGTCCCGAGGCAAAGAACACTCCAAGCATGCTTGTTGACTATAGAAATGCGAGTCCCATCGAGGTCGAGCCCATTTTCGGAGAAGTCGTAAGGATGGCGCGTGAGAGGAATGTTCCAATCCCGGTAAGCTTTAGCTGTATAAGTTTTCGAGGATCGGATGGGTTGACATCTACCTGATACTAGCGCATCGAGACGTTGTATGCGCTGTTGATCGTGATACAGAACCAGATCCTGGGGGGGCTCAAGAAGCCATTGAATTTTTAATGGTGACATATTCGTTGGATAGTCGTTGCTCTCTCCGAGTCTTAGGGATAGTTAAAACAAAGTACTTACGATCTCGGATGAGTCTTTGTAACATCCAAGCCACGTGAAAAAAACCTCTTCTCTTGAACCGGGGCTTGACCGGGGCTGTCAACTTGAAGTTTCGCATGCTTCCAGTATCACTGAGGTAGTTCCAAATGCCAGTGGCGATAACGAGCACTTCAACTTGAAGATTCCTTTCTTGTCGACCACATCAAACTTAACGCAAGTTTATTTCCATTCCGTACTGTCTTGGGGCCCGTCATCCAACTTGGAGCTAGCTTGACTAGTACTGCATGCCCGTTCAATCGTCACACCCAACAGCCATATTCGAGACATACATTTATCCAGATTCAATGATTACACGGTGCAACCCAGCGGAAGATAGAGATGTCCACGTGCTCACCAGCCTCGGGTACATTCCCCACGTTCACTCCTGAAGGCCTGACTATTCGATACATGCGACTGCAGCACGCAACGTGCTATTTGGCACTATCCGCTATTCTTTTCGCCTCCAATTTGCTGATGGTGCCATCAGGTGGGGTTTTCCCGAGCATCAACGTCGGCTGCATCATCTATACCACGTGGGTTGTATTCAGGCTTTATTCCAAGTTGGTGTGTGAAGTTGATCTTTCGTAGAGGTGGTTTGTTGCATAATTTTCACCAAACGACCCTGAGTCTAACCAGCCAGATAAGATAAGATAGCGCGGGCGTCAAACTGAGGATCCCATGTTATATGTGGCAATTGCTGTCTAAGTTGAGCCACACGGCCATACACAGCATCGACGTGATTCGGAAAAACGTGGAAGTGGCAAGGGTTCTCTTGCATTCACATCCTTACTTTCTCTACCATTACCAATGAGCAACAGAGGACGCGGGTTCGACCGAGGAAGAGGTGTTGGACGTGGTGGTGGCGGAGGAGGTGGGCGAGGGTCTCCTGACACTCGTGGCCGTGGAGGTCCCCCTCCATCTTTCCGAGGTGGCGACCGTGGTCGCGGCAGAGGATTTCATGACCGTGGTGGGCCTAGTAGGGGACGCGCTCGAGGAGGGTACGTGTCTCAGTCGTCTTTCGAGCGTACCGACACAACCTCTCCTCTAGAGTTTTCATGCGCGGACAACGCGCAGAGATCGACCGACGTATTGCGGATGGCTCAGACAAGGCGCTCGTCGCCACATTTTCACGTTCAAGCCCTGATCCTGACAGCATGCCCCTGCGTCCAGACTTTGGGACGGAGGGAGTAGAAATAAAGCTTCGCACCAACTTCTTCCCTGTCCGGGTGCCCAAAGGCCCGTTGTACGAATATGATGTAGCCATCACCCCTGTGTCGGGAACAGCCGCTCGCCGTGTCAAAAGGCGTATTTACCAGCTTGCTGAGCAAACAACGGCGTGGGGTCAAGCTGGCATGACAGGCAGGGTGGCACACGATAGCAGCGCCAAACTTATCGCTGTCTTCTTGCTACCGCAACCCTTGACAGTCAAAGTTCCATACTACGACGAAGACGAAAGTGGTCCCCCCCAGCAAGGTGGCAAGGAGTATACACTCACGATCAAATTCATCCAAGAAATCGACACTTCAAACCTCGTGAGGTACATGTTACGTCTCTTGCAATTCTGCATGGTACCCTAACATCGCACAGCTACCTAGCAGGTCAAATTCAATTTCGAAATTACGATGTAGGGCCCGTCATTGCTGCCTTGAACATCATCCTTGCGTCTGCCCCAGGGAGGACAGGTATCATGGTCGGCAGGAATCGGTATTTCTTCCGTACTGCATCCGAACCACTCGGCCTGGGTGGTGGCCTCGAGGCGTGGAAAGGCTTTTACTCATCGATCCGGCCGGCTCATAAACAGTTGATGGTGAACGTCAATGTTTGCACGACAGCCTTCTACACCCCCGGTAATCTGGCGCGTGCGATGATGGATTTCCGGGACTCCTCATTTGGTGCACGGATGGAAGCATTCTGTAAGAGTGTAAGAATCAAGACTACGCATCTTGGATATCGGAAGTCCGTCAAGAAGCTTGCACGCCACACTGCAAGGACACATTCGTTTGACACTCCTGAATATGGCAGAGTTACTGTGGAAGAATATTTTAAGCGCAGTAAGTTTACCTGAAACTGTGTTTGCTGGTTTCCTGAATGTTTTTCCGCAAGAATACAACATTCGGCTTCAATACCCTGATTTGCAGCTCGTCGACGTCGGTGGGCAGAAGACAAACTATTTGCCTGCGGAGGTTTGCGAAATACTTCCGAACCAGCCTTTCCGTGGAAAACTAACGGAGGAACATACCGCTACGATGATCACTGTAGCGTGTCAACCCCCTAACGTGAATGGGGAGGCGATCGTCAACCAGGGTCTTAACCACCTCGGACTGAGGGTGGCCGGGCCGGAACTCCAATCTTTCGGCGTGAGCATTGGTCCCGACATGGCCGTGGTCCCCGGGCGTATACTACCCAGACCTGGGATCAGGTACTTGTCTAGTTCTGCTTCCATCGACGACAAAGCCTCTTGGAATCTCAGAGGGGTCAAGTTCGCAGTTGGTGCACGCTTGGAGAAATGGACAGTTCTCGTGATCAAAGATGGTTTTAACAGAGATGAGTTCGCTGGCTCTTCAGATCCAGATCTTCACCAAGTTGTTTCCGGCTTCCGCAGCATGTGTAATGTGAGCGGAATGCAGGTCACTGCCGACCCAACGTACGCTACGGCCCAGCTTCCACGCAAGAATCCATCTGATCCCATGAGGCGGGCGGCTATCGAGACCATCAGAAATACGCTTCTGACTGTCAAGCCGAAGCCTACTTTGCTCTTCGTCATGCTGGCCAGCGGCGACAAGGCCATATACGAGGGCTTGAAGCACCTTTGCGACGTTTTCCTGGACGTGGCTACTGTTTGCGTTCAATCTTCCAAAATTCGCAAGAGCAATCCGCAGTACTTTGCAAATGTGGCGTTAAAAGTCAACATGAAAATGGGTGGCGTCAATCACAAACTGGATCCAACCAGCGGGAGATGGTTGAATAGCGCACCTACCATGATCGTCGGCATGGATGTCACCCATCCAAGCCCCGGTAGTGCTGTGGGGACTCGTAAGAATATCCTTCTCTCCGCCATGTGCCCTTTTTGACGCGTGTTGGCGTCCTAGCATCCATTGCAGCTGTCGTCTCGAGTATTGACAGCAACTTCGCACAATACCCGACCAGCCTGGAAATTCAGGAGTCCAGGAAAGAGGTATTGTGTCCTTGAGTGATGTCATCCCTTCACTGACTTGAATGATTTTCGGAAGATGATCACAAACCTCAAGAATATGATGGTTGACCGCCTGAAGCTCTTCCAGAAGAAAAACAACGGAAAGCTTCCTGACCGTATTCTGGTGTATCGTGATGGTGTTTCAGAGGCACGTCTTGCGCCCCCGTTTCTTTCAATGATCTCAGCCCTTGCAGGGACAATTCAATATCGTCCGATTAGAGGAACGGCCTCTGATCTTTGAAGCGTTCAAGGTCTTCAGCACTCCCAAGGCACAATACAAGCCCAAACTCACGATCATCATCTGTGGAAAACGCCACCATACACGCTTTTACCCCACTGAGGAAGCCAGTGCTGCAGGAGATGGAAACCCTCGTCCGGGCACTGTCGTTGATCGTGGTGTTACCGCCATATATGATTTCGATTTCTTCTTGCAAGGTCGGTGGCTGATTCACAATCGTGAGCCCTGCCACTGAAACTGGAAATAGCACACGGCGGGTTGCAAGGCACCACTCGGCCCACCCACTATTACATTGTCCACGATGACATCGGCTTCAAGGCGAACGAAATCCAGGGGCTCACCAACTCTCTCAGCTATATGTTTTCCCGTGCGACGAAGGCTGTGAGCCTGGTGTCCCCTGCCTATTATGCGGACGTCGCCTGCGAACGTGGAAGATGCTATCTGCGCAAGCTTTTCCATGGGTACGTTGGCGACGGAACGACGGCGAGCGGCAATGCAAGTGGAAGTGCCGCAGAACAAGATGTCATAAGAGAAGCAAGGAACCTATGGGGCGGGGGTGTCTCCAAGCCGGGCCTCAAGGACACCATGTTCTACCTCTAAGTTGCCTTGCTGACCCCACCTCTCGGAGGTGGGGAATTTTCTTGAACAATCTACACGTCTAATGTACTCACATATATCACTGGTGTGTTTGGTTTCTCCGCGATGGTCTATAATACTTGTGTCGTGCTCGTGCGGCCAAAAAATGGATCGATGTCTTATCTAGTCTTGTGATCTGCAAGTCAACATGTATTTTTTTTTCTTTTGTTTAGTAGTCTTGTTAATGAGACGGATGTATCTTTATACAACATGTTAAATGAAGGGACGTCGGAGTGGCGAAAACCCCCATTGTGCAGATTAGAAATCGTAGGTAGTTCTATAGAGCAGGCTTGGGCATTCTGTTGTTGATCTCGAATCGGTTTCCGCGCGTTAAGCCTGCCATGATAGAATCTTGTTCACTCATACTCAAAAAAGTTGAGCAATATATGTTCACTTACACACAGAGCATGGAGTTCACGTATGCTACGATACGTGAGTATGTCAAACTGTACGGGAACATGAACAAACATACATTTACTCAAAATCAAGCTGGGGGCGGTCCCCAGGAATCCGCCGAGCGCGTGGTCCGGTATATAATACTGGAGAGACGAATCAGTCGCGGATACCTGCCCAGTCGATAGGTAGACTCACCAGGATCACCATCGCTAACGAATTGATGCTATACAGAATGAATGCGAGGGTCACTTGAAGAGGAGATTGCAATATGGGTGCAGACCTACAACGTAAACAAGCCCATCTGCACGAACACGATAAGTAATTTCTTGATGAAGGTCTCTCTCCTATGGCAAAAAGTAATGAAAGTTCCACACAGCTGGATGAAGATGAGGTCGCACCGAATGCTTTTTGGCCGTAAGTAATACATCACAGAAAGGATGATAATGGCATCACAGACTGCACTCGCGATCAAAGATAATGGCGTATACTGACAAAGTTGATTATTTTACGACGTTGACATTTAAGTTGATGAAATCGTCGTTACGCACTTCCGAGGAATATAATATGACAACGGTCGGTTTCACGATACTATTCAGTGATTATCAGCCAGACATAAGGAGTATCAATACTCATGAGTACGAACGTTTTAACGACAATCGCTGAGTTGAAGGCTAACATTATGGGTGATCAGCAGACAATAGGAAAGGTGACACACTCAGCCCAAGTGCTATGGAAACATCAGTAAGCTGGAAAATTGAGTGACAAGTTCATTTACATACCTAGCTGAAGAGTCGTAGAAGCAAGCTGTATAAAACTCAGTTTTCATCCATTCTTACATGGTGTCATACCACCGCCAATGTGATTATTTTGTTTTGACCACTGACTTCAAGAACATCATGAAAAACATACGGAACTCTGAGACCACGGACTTATCCAGACTCTATGAGCATAAAATCTAAAGAGAATAATAAGAGAGAAACACGGGTGATAGAGCATAGGTGTTATACACTTGAACCATGAACGTGATACAATACTGGAAGTACTGAGTCGTCGTTCCATGTTCGCTTGGTTGAATCACTCACAAGGAGAAGGATGCCTAACTTTTGAGCCATCGTCAGCACATGAAAAGGCTGCATTAGATCGACGTACAATCACTACCCTAGGAAAGCATCAAAAGATTGGATTTGTGAAGAGGTTAGCGAAGTATTCTGATTCACCTTGGAACGTAATAAGAACACTTCGGAGAAATGTTCCTACGACAGCTGATCAACGCCTGGTATAAGCTTGCTATCGAAAAGAAGAATTGCGCTGTGTCGAGTGCCCTAACGTTGGAAACAAACAGGGTGACGATGCAGCAGGACCGACGCGAGATTTGCAACTCACGCTACAGTGTACACCTGGATCGTGTTGAATTGTCATGTCTTCGGATCCACATAATTGTTCCACCCACCTGAAGTTTCAAAATGTTCTTGTCGCGCCGAAACGTTCTCAAGTAAAATACGAACTGGCATATCTCGACGCCGTACAAACTAGCATAGAAGGATTGACTTCAACCAGTCAAATGGGTTTGAGGCCAGCCGCAGTAACGTACAACGATGCGATGACAAGACCTGTCAAGAGGATTGTGTCGTGCAAAGTTTGCTATGACCGCCATATCTATACTTAAATGACGATACAGACGTACCGATGCAGGCGGGTCCCCGTATTATTGTAATCGGGTAGCTTGAAACATTCATCGCCGGGGAAATTTTTGATAGCAGAACAAGAAAACGCACAACTTTAAGTCACTGCCAGTGAAACTAGTCTCGAATCGGCCCAAACGCCGCAATGAATTGGTGGTCCGCGTGCCAAGGTTCATGCATCATGAGCGGTGCCATTGCATTGCTTCCCCGACATGAGCGGAAAAATGGAGTCAAACCGACTCAGTGACTGGCAGATCAGTAACTCAATGGTGACCGTTGAGTTAGCACGTAGTAGGAAATAAATGTATATGCCTTACGGACATGTACTTGACATGTACATCTTCAAGTTCAGGGTCAAGGGCGTGTGACTGATCGGCGGCTCACGGAGCAGCGATTACGTTCTTGCTTAGGGTACAAACTGCAATGAGCATATATTTACAGGAATTGAATTCCACCGATGGCCGGCCCATCGATGATACTAGCCTTGATCCACACACGGGTGAACAGACCACAGTGTGTACTGTCCTGGGATAAATTGTTGGCCTCATTGGTGGTGAACTCTGATTTACATGACAGCTGATCCTACCAGAAATTTACGACTACATATAATGTTCGTCGAGGACCACTTTGGCGTGCGAAGTGCCATCTTCCATCATGATATAAGTTTCTATACCCTCCAGGGGGGCTGCTGAGTGAAATACGATGGAGCGAACACCCCTACCCCAGTTAGGGCCGCTATACCCTCCATACCTTGATTCAGGGAGATTAAACCATTTTCCGAGCGGACAGACGGAAGACGCACCCCGAATGCTTATTAAAGCAAAAAATCACCGCATAGGTTGGCTCACGGGCGCACCATTCGTTCCCATGATCTAGTAGGTTTGATCAAACCTCGTACTGTTGTTTCATGACTCATCATCCAGAAAATTCACCATGACCGGAAATGACAGCACGTAGGTTCTTCACGTTGGCGTTCAATGAGTGCCAAAACTCATTGTCTCTGCCAAGTGATGCAGGGTCACTCGAGGCCTGTGTAGAACCCTGTCCAAGCGTATCCGCTTCAAAGTGGTCACGTTGGCGGTTTCCAGGCATTAAGACGTAGGACGGGCAGGCACCTACCATTCAACCCAGGGTTAATAGAACTATTCAGATTTTCCTGGACAGTCTGGATAACATACCTATTACATTACCGTATCAGCAAACATTGGCCAAAGGGTCACAGCAAAAAGATACCTACGGAGGTATGTGCACAAAGGCGAGTGCACTTCGTTGTTCCGGCAGTCCCCAGACGCAATTCATCCTCTCCGTCTCGCTTCTAATCCATTCAGAGACACTCGAGTCTACCCAGTCTGGCATGTGACTGCCATCTTGGTATACCCCGCCTGAGATTCGTATGAATACCTTACGAGCCCATATTGCCCACCACCAGACCCATACCTCGCGAGTCAAAGAACCATAATATCAATGCAGGACTGTGATCTGAGAGACGACAGGGCTGTCGTGAAATTTTGTGGAGAATGACCGGTACTGGCTCACCTGTCATTGTCTGGTAAACAGGAACCCAGTAATTTCCGGGTCCACCAGCACCCCCTACTCCAGGGGGAGAAAATCGTGTATAGCTCCACGGAGATATTGCTATTTCGCGAGCAATCTCCTCGGCACGGGTAATGTTGATGTGGCTGTCATGATTCTGTTGGTAAAGGTTGGCGTGAGAGACGACGAGTAAAATACACAGTGCTGACCCCAGATGTGGAAGAAAATGGGGTCTTCGCCGCGTTTAATGGACGCACTATGGCATCAATCAAAGAGGTAGAATTCTCACGGAACGTATCTATCATCAAACTTTGATGGGTTCTTTGAAACTGATGAACAAAGACGGGGCTGACTCACTTTCACCCGTGATGAGGTCTCCATTGATAACCCTGCTCGACAATGGTCAGCGCATTCAATCGACCAAGTGCACAGGAAACCAAGCTCGGGCCTTACACATAATCCGGCGTCTCGATGTTCAATAACGTCTCCATCAATGCATTCGTCTTGATATCTTGCTCTGGTCCCCACGAGTCCCAAGGATTCTCTCCGAAATGAACGTCAGAGAAAATGGTCAACTTGAAGGAACCATCTTCTTTGAAGCTAATCCGTGGCTTGTCAGGATAGGGGTCAAGTTCAAGCAGCCCAAGCGACGGGTAAGCTGTCAGTGGGTCTGGTTCACGTGAAAAGTTTGGTGGGGCATGTCCAGGTGGGGGAGAACGGTCTGATTCCGCACTGTCGTCAGGCAGATCTTCACGGTCGATTGCGTATGCGTAGATACAAGGAACAAGGTAGCACATCACAGCAAGTCGCATGATAAGCTATCGTCCAGAGCATCGTTATTCAAAGTCACTGGCACTGAAACAACATGCTTCGTCCCGAGTTCACACACTTGCCACAAGCTGGAACGGGATCCCCGGGCCGCGAGGGGTGACTAAGACTCCTTTGGGACTCCTGGCTGAGGCTACTGTTGACGGGACACGTACTAAATTACTACTACCAGTCGCTCATCTTCATCCTGGCAGTCTCGTACTCCCTCAAGCATTCTACAACTTTCGCCGAATGATGTTATCACCGAACGTGCCACTGGCCCACTGCGCGCCGATACGAAGACAAATAGAACCGCTGTAGGCATGCGGCTCATCCGTGCGGCCAACATTTTCTGAAGTGCAACAGCGGCCATAGCCATGATGGCCCGACTCGCCGCCGACACAGGAAAAGGGCTAGTTCAGAGCTCGTAGTACCACCACGCAGCGTTTACATGCTGCAATTCAAACCGCTGCGGACCTAATAGTGACCTAGCTGGTGTAGTAGAAGATCATGTGGACTTGGATGAGTTTCGCGTGTTCAACGGTCAATATTTATTCAATACTATACAACGCACGACATCATTACCA